>VDFB02072754.1:0-21195 GCA_007258455.2 Sequoia sempervirens
TTACTAATTATTTTGTTTAGTTTGTATGGTTTTTGTTTTCCTTACATTCTATTTATTTACTGATTTTTAATTGTTTGTTTGCTTGTTTGTTTGTTATCCTTAGTTTGTTTTTTGTTTGTTTATTGTTTATTATTTGGTATCTATATTTATTATGTACTTGTATATTTATTTTTATAGCTTATATATTTTGTGTTATTATTATATTCAATTTTGCTCTTTTTTCAATTTTGTTGCTTATTATTCCTTCTCCTTTCTTTTTATAGGTGTTCTCTTTATTTTTTTCCTTTTAGTTGTATTTCTTCCTTCTTTGTTTTTGATTTTTTATGTTTTTATTGGTGTCTTCCTATCTTTCCTTTGGTTTTGGTTGTTTTATTTCCTTTTCGCCTTCTATTTTTTCTTTTGTCATGGTATTTTTATTCCTTTACCTTGAGATTTGTGCCTCAACTCCCCCGCCTCCCCTCTCTCCTCCCCTCTATCCTTTTAAAATTTGTTGGGTCTGCAGCTAATCTTTTCGTATCTTTTTTTCAACTCTTCATCTTGATGATGGATCACTGAGTGTGATCCGAAACATTGATGCAAAAAAACTTACACAATCAAAATCCAAAAATAATTTGGCAACAATCAATAATATGTTCTACAAATTTAGTAATATGTGTTTCTTAAGAATATTTTAAAATGTTCGATAAAATTTGCCTAGTTATTATCAAGTTTTCCCCAAGTTTTTTTTGTCAAGTCTCGATTTTTTGAAAATTTTGAATCTTTCAAGTAATTGCTAAGTCTGAGTTTTACAACTATCGTTTGAATCTATGTTATCAAATTCCTCTAAAAATCCCCCGTACTCATATAGGTATGGTTTGAGTCCAGGTCTTGAGCTAGTTCCCCATTGGGTTCACCCAAGGTCCCTCTAGGCACCTTGAGTTCCCTGCCGGTCCTGGGCCGAACCCAAGTAGACCCAGAAGGACCCAAGGGCTGCCCCAAATAAACAAAAAAACAAAAGGTTATTTTTTTTAAAACATTTTTCTAAACATAAAAGAGTCTACTTACCTAATTTTGCCCTTAAGTGATAAAATTGGGAAAATGGCATGCATAATGAAGGCTTGTGTAGCTTCAAAGGCCTTAATTTGGGCTTGTTGACCCTTGATCTTGTTGGGGGTGTTACCCCTTGACCCGCATGAGGGGCATCGCCCCTCAACCCCATTGGGGTCTCCACTCCTAAACCTCCACTAGTTATTAGAATCTCTTGTCACATAAGAAACTTGATTACAATGAAGGGGTGATGAGGAATTGGGATCTAACTCTTGAATGTGTTGACTTAGACGCTATTGTTGCACAGCTTGCCATAAAATATCTTTAGATGAGGTAGCTTGTAACCGGTTATTCTTTGCCCTGGGATCAAATTGGTTATTGGGTAGTCAAAATTGTGACTGGTTGAGGCCATTTCAATTGTACAATACATGGCTACTGGAAGTGGCATTGTAACTCTATGCAGTTCAAGTGAAATCAAACCAAATGTTGACTTTGATGCTTTTGATGAAGAGCAATATGAAGATTATTAAATATTGATTGTAATTTTCATTGTGTATTGGCATTTGACAAATCACTGAATTATGAATTAATGAGTTTTCATTTTTGCAAATCATGGGGTATTTAAATTTTTTATTAGTGGCAATTATGAGCATCACTGTTTTATAATCATATAATTTTTTTTTTTTTAATACATATATATAGTTTCATATGTACACATATATAGTTACATATATATACATACATATATGTATACGTACATACATACACACACACACACATAACCAAACCCATACCTTTACCCAAGGAAAAAAATTGCTGTACCATTGTACCCGCACCCACACCTGTACCAGAACTGGTATCTTAGGTTTGAATATCCCCGTACTATGTCATGGATATCATTTGGTCACCCACAATGCATGGAGAACTAGCTTTTCTAGGAATACACCATAGATATGTACCCAACCCTTATAATCAACAAAACATTTCTGTTAATTTATTTTATTTATTGTTCGATGTGATAATGCATTTGAACTTGTATTTTGTTTGCACCATTTCATATCTACAATAGCTAATTATTATCTGAAATGAAAGGTAAGTTAGGTATTGATAAATTTTTCAGCCAATGGTCTCTTTCCCAATTTTTTTTCCAATGCTTTTAAATTTTTTTTCATTTTTCTTTTTTTCAAATAAGGACCAAGTTTGACCTGAATTGCCCTAATCAACTTAAAATGTTTGAGGACCTTATGCCAACTTCAATTGAACCTAGTAACTATGGAAACAAGAGATTATAGATGTAAAGTTGTAGGAGACCAAGTCTCTCAACCCCAAAACCTCTGACTGTAAATGCGTTTTTGTTTGTTTTTGCAATTTTTTATTTTTTGAGGGTTTTTGAATAAATGAAAGGAAGTGCGAATTTGAAATAAATACAAATAAATTCGTAGTAAACTAGAATCAATGATAATTCTTTGATTTTTTAAAGAGAAAGCCTTCATTCATTGAATCGGACTATTACAGTATAAAAGGCGATACATGCAATACAAAAATCAACTGCAAACTTTATTAAAAACCTGATTATAAGTTGCAGCAAGGCGCACAGCTGTAAGTCATCTGGATAGTGAGCATACTCCAGTATCCCAGTCTAAAATCGCACCAATCACCTCAAGGAAGCAAGGCGTCCAATCTGGAAGATGAAGGAACCCAAGAGCCAAGGCGTTTTCCTTATTCACTTCACACGCCTCTCAGCAAGTACAGTACAGCCCTGGCAGCAGCATTAAATAAAGTACGGCCCCTTGAAGAATGTGCCAGATCACAGAAACAAGAATAAATAAATCGCCTTATCGCTTAGATGAATGATCTATGTGAAACCCTTGTCTGAATCCACCTCAGTAAGCCCAAATGCAACCTCTGAATGAAGTTACCCTGTTGACAATCTTCAATTGGTATTGCACAGTCTCAGTATGCCTGATTCTGAAGAGGGAACGTTCTTCAAAATCTGATCATCTGCAGAAACCCTGGTTTCTCAAACCCCAATGCTCTCAAAGAGAAATAATGACAAATTAGAATAATCAACATAATGAGTTCGATTTGCCTTGAGGAAATAAATACCTTCTCTCAAAAAGTCGACCCTTCTCAAAAATCAGCTCAATAGCATTTAATAATTAATAATTCGCCCTTTTTCAATACTTAGGCCAATATTTTAATAAATGGCGTCCCTTTTATTTAATGAATATTAAACTCATCAAATATTAAATTTTCACCTTCATTATAAAGTATTAAAAATACTTTATAATTTGCCATTTTAATAATAACTTTAATATTTCATTAAAAATGACTTTATATTATAAAGTCAAATTAATAATTCCTTTAATTATTATTAAATGCTTCTATTAACCCCTGTTTGCTCAACAAATCATCAAACCGGGTCAATATTGAGCTGACCAGCTAAATCAGGTGCCCTGCTAAAAATAGCAACTCCTGCCTGCCTGACTTACTATAAATAGTAAGTACCTCTAAATCACTCTGTGAGTGTCCGCAGAAGCCCAAACCTGAATCAACTGCTGGAGTGATGTTCCCAACGCTGGATAACTACCTCAAGTGATCCTCTAAACACTTTGCCAACCTACGAGGATCTGAATGATAGGCTAACCTCAGACACAACTGTATGCACTAGGAAGGGGACATTACAAAAGTACAATAACTATTCAAAATGAAACTACAGACCAAACTTACAAGAATAAAGCTCTATTGCCAGTGAGCATATGCTCGAGTAAAGGAACATGGTAAATAACGAACTGTTAATTCATAGATTGCAAAGAAGTCATAGAAGACTTGCTCAAACAAATAGAGTTCAATTTTCACTAACACCAAGGATACACTAATGGAAAGAAGTGGTTTAGTCACGTTGGTAGACCTCTCCTATCCTGCTGGCACCTTTTATAATTGAAAGGAATCTAATACAAAGGATTTACAAAACCAAAGCTCCACATATGTGTGACTATTACAAATTTCGCCAAACACCAGATAAAGCTTGAAATATTATTACATTAACATACAATAGAATACACGATAATAATGTTACCAGTAAGCACAAAACATCAGAACTTATAACACTAAAAATATACTAAAATTGATAAAATATAATTGAGCTGATATACTCGTATCAGTTATTTCAGACACATACCCTTGATAAAACCATGATGCTCCACCATCTAAAGTAATAGTGATATCCTTCAAATATGTTCCACACTCCACTGTGATCAAATATAAAGATCCATTTTGTTCATCCAGCTTGAGAGTGATTCCAACTTCCATTCCTTCAATCTTGAAAGCAGACTTTTCAGAGTCAGATTTTTCTTTAGATATTAGCATGGTTACACAATCCCATCACTCTCGCAAGAACTTGGAAAAGACTTCTAAACATTTTAAATGTGCTTTGAATTCATCTACTACTGGGTAAAAAATGTTACAAAGTGAAAATTAATCTGATATATATGCACCAGATGAATAAACATTGTTACTTCTTATAGCCTGAGATTGACTAATATATATATTTTTGAAAATAATATAGCATTTAGTTTTAATGCAACTTCCTGTGAATGGTTAGTGATAAGTAAGAAAAGGACACTTACCACTATTACACACAAAGGTTTACTAGCACATTGCGGTTAGCTTCAAACAAAGAAAAAAAAAAATTATGCAATCATCCAACAGTTTTTCAAACACTTTCGTGCAAGAGACACAGCTAAGGATTTTAAGACCTTTAGCACCTCACATTCTTGGTTTACTTCTTTATCAGAGTTTTCACATGAATTTGTTGACCATTACAAGCTTAAGTGTCATGCCCAAGAAGTTACTCAAGCATGAGATAGCTTGTCTTGATGCAGTGCCATTTTTTAGAAACACAGTATGCTACCTCTGACCAACTGCTTTCATTAGATGAGGTTCAGAATGGCTTATGCCAAATGGCTAATAATAAGGCTCCAAGCATTGCTGAATTTCTCTGATTATTCATAAAACCCACTAAGGAGTTTGGTTGTCTAGACTTGCACAAGGTTTATCAGGAAATCTTAGGACATAAAAATTTGTGCAAACTTAAAAATAAAGGACATTTCAAATTTATTGCTAAAGCAAGAGAACTGAAGTGGATTATAAATTGGAAAATTATATCTTTGTTGAATGTATCTTGCAAAATTATTACCAAGACATTGCCTGTTCAGCTTAAGCCACTGTTGAGCACTAGCTTTTGTAATGAGAAGACAGGCTTTATCAAAATTTGTTATATCCTTGTAAATTCCTTGCTGTATTGGAATGAATGAAAAAAGACAGTGCCTCAAAATAAAAGTTCATTTTCATTAAGATTGGCGTCTAGAACACCTATGACAAAATTGAGTAGTCTTTCATGATTGCAATGATTCAGCTTGGCATCGGTAAGATAATTTGTCCATGCAATCCAAAATTGTTGTTCTAATGACTAGGTTTGTCACATCATTCCTTGCTGTATTGGAATGAATGAAACAAGACAGTGCCTCAAAATAAAAGTTCATTTTCATTAAGATTGGCGTCTAGAACACCTATGACAAAATTGAGTAGTCTTTCATGATTGCAATGATTCAGCTTGGCATCGGTAAGATAATTTGTCCATGCAATCCAAAATTGTTGTTCTAATGACTAGGTTTGTCACATCATCAATGGCCAAAAGTCTGAGCACCTTAGCAATTTGGGCCCCTGTTATCAATGCTGTCCCCAACCCAACCTTGTATGTCTTATTCCTTGATGCTATGGTTATCTTTTTGGCTCACCCAGCTGCCACTCAGCTCATTAAAGTGATTTTATTGGCTAGAGACCCCTGTTCTCAGTTATACAATGATCATTTTGCAAGCAATTCTTTCCTTACTGTCACAAAATATTTTTTTAGTTCAGACCATGTAATGCCTGAATATATATTATCTTGCTTTAGGATCTAATATTCAATGGAAGAAAATAAATGTTGTCTTCAAAGCTCTCTCATCCTCAACTTCAACAGCTCCTCTAGTACAGATGGTTATGAAATAATTTTAAAAACCAAGAGAATAGCTCAAGATTCTTGGAATACTTCTTTCATTCCCAGCTTCACTCTCTAAGCTCTAGAATTAAACCATGTGAGAGAGAATTTTCATATTGGATTGCTAGAAAAATGTATTTTGTTATGAAGTTCCAAATTTGCACTAAAATTTTAGTGGCTACAAATGTTTGTTAGTCTTCATGTTGAGTTCCATTTGTAACAACTCACTATAGACTTGCGGAATCCCTAGCAAGTCTCCTCTAGGTTAATTCTAGCAGCTCTAAGGATTTCCACAGCATTTTGTGGTAAACTTGCTGTCCTCCTCATGATAATGGGGGCATGGACATTATTGGCATTTAAAGAAGGCTTAGCTCTCTTTACAAAATGGAATATCTTTAAAGGATGCTAAAGCTTGAAAACTTTTGCTCAAGCACTACGTAGAATATTGAGTTCCTTGTAGAAAAAGGAGTGGAAAGGGGTTAGGATTTCAGTTTCTTGTTAATATAATACATATCCCTATTAAGGTCAAGGTCAAGGTCACTTTTGTTGTGCCAAATATCTAGACATGTTGGAAAATCATCAAAAATCAATTTTGGTCGATATGATGACCAATTTTGCTCCAATCTTTCTTTCAACAACCAATCCTTATGGACGTGCTAGTGACAATTGCTTTCAACTCATGACCTGTTTGTAATGTCCCTTCCTTAGGCAGCTCAGACTATAGCAGAGGTTGGCCTACTATTAGGGTTCCTGTAGGTCAGCAGCATGGTTAGGGGACAGAACTGAGGGCTATGGAGTCTAGCTAGGAGCCTTACGAGCCTTTCAGCTTGGATTTCAGTTGATGAATCCAGAGATAAAGTGAAAATATTAAGGTTGTTTTAATGGAATAGTGAAAAGTGAATAGTAACTGAAAATCATAAGGTGAATAGTGAAAAGTGCCCCCATCCTAGCAACTCAAGTTGTTTTCAAAAAGTGGCATTTTTCTTGGATGAGAAAAGACCTTCAAGAGGGAATATTTTATTATTTTTTAATAAAAAAGCTCTTGAGGTTATAAAGCAAGGACTCTTTTTTGGGCATTCTACTCTCATTTTTTACAAAACACTTTGCAGGTTTGAGCTCTGGATAACAGTTTCAACAGTGCTTCAGCCTTCTGGGAACGAAAACTCTCAAAGGCTATCGTGGATTGGACGAAAACCCAGTTCACCTTTGGGGAGGGCCTAACTTGGGTCTTCATTTGGGCTTATTTGGATGAGTTTCAGGTATATATTTTGTAGATCTGAGTTTGCAGCAGTAATATATCAGCATATTGCAACAAATCAGGGGCAAAGGATAATTTTTGGGCGTGAGTTTAACCTGGACGGCACCATAGTTGACTAGTACCATTCATTGTAGCAGCCAAACACCCATATAATGAATCTGATTTGAAGAGTTGAGGTGCTGGTAATAGAGGTTGTTTGGAGCCTATACCAAGCTGCCATGATTTATTATTGGAGCTACATCTTCAAGAATAGGGGCGGCATTAGTGAAGGAACGATTTGGCACTTTGAGAGCTTCACATCAGCTATCAAGTCTACATCATCATCATCGATTCCTATCAGCACAATCCAGGTTCCTTACTTGCATTATATAGGGTCATTCGTATAGTTTAGTTGCTGCCATATAGTGGCTGTAGGTGCACAATTGTATCAGACATTGTAATGACTTTCATTGTAAGCCAGAAAATTTTGGCAAGGCATATTGATCAGTTGTAATCAGCATATCAGATTGTACTTCAGCATTGCACTTGATTTTGCATATAATAAAGGAGATATAAGGTTACATGCCATATGTTTGATAAATTGTCTCTTGTTGTAGCTTCATTTCAATGATCTAGTTTGCATGCTAAGTGTTTGTAGAAATGCCCATGGTGCTGTAGATCCATATTCAACATCATTTCATTCATATCTTTGCATTATCAGTTGCTGCATTATATTTCAGACTTTAGTTTACTACTTTCAATTTTATATCAGCATTGCAAATATCATCCAAAACTTCAAAAACACAATAACAAGCAATCAGCAGCAGGTACAGACTCTATTGGCCAAGTGTTTGTCAATATTCCTTGAGCATCAAATCAGCAAGTTGGGGTCAAATTTCTCAAGGGATATTTTACTGTTATTGTCAAAAGTTCTATAGATTGTAATACTAAGTAATTTCTCAAAATATATATAACTAACAAAGATGCATTACGTATTAGAGACTAGAGATCAATACCTTTAAGCTCAAATCTCAATTTCATCTTTCTAACGGCAATTACAAGGCAATCCAAACCTCCTCAGAATGACATCTTTCCACAAGTTGGAAATTTCTTCCTCTAGTTATCAGTGGAAAACTAGAATGAAAATGTGACTCCATTTCAACACTACAAATTAGTATTAGCTTATTAACATAACACTTTGTGTTTTATATCCCAAACAAACTCAATGACCAATAGGAATTGTAATGTCTCGTGCATGAAGGGCTAAACCCCAGCGGATGTCCTAACCTGTCGTGTTGGCAGGCATGTACCTAATAACCAGATGGTGGGCCTCCACAACCACATGTCCATTGTGCTTGTGGCTTCTATGCCTTCACCTTTGAGGCTAGTGGGACGCAAACCTCACCCTTAACACCTTGGGTAGCCACCCTCACTACTATATTGATCTTTTGGTGTCTAGTAGTGAGGGCAACTACCCAGGCTGTTAAGGGTGAGGTTTGCGTCCCACCAGCCTCAGAGGTGAAAGCACAAAAGCCACAAGCACAGTGGACATGTGGTCGTAGAGCCCTACCATCTGGTTATCAGGTACACGTCTACCAACATGACAGGTTAGGACATTCGTCGAGATTTAGCCCTTCACACACAGGACATTACAGCCCACAACGCTCCATAAGGCTTAACCTCGAGACCTTGGTTCTAATACCACAAAGGCCCAACCATTACACCAAAAGACCGGCTTAGTAGTGAGGGCGTCTACCCAGGGTGTTAAGGGTGAGGTTTGCATCCCACCAACCTCGGAAGTGAAGGCATAGAAGCCATGAGCATAGTGGACACATGGTCGTGGAGCCCCACAATCTGGTTATCAGGTACACGCCTGCCAACACGACCGGTTAGGACATTCGCCCAGGGTTTAGCCCTTCATGCATGGGACATTACAGGAACTTAGTTCCTCATTACAAATGTGGAAAACTTGTTTATAGCAAGTTTGAGAATCACCTCTCTATAAGATACCACCCATGTTTCTTCCCAAATTCTTTTGAACTTCTTCCCAATGATTATTAGATGATCATTTTGTCAAATAGTTTGAATGAAAGTGATTTTGTTTAGTTTGTCTTTGGAAACCACTTAGATAATTCTTTCATGTTTACCAATGCATATTTATTTAAATAAATCCAATTGTAACATTGAGACATTAAATCAAACTGTTTTCTTTGCTATCTATTCATGGCAACTTTAACCAATAGAAATTAATGTTGCAATTGTTTATAGTTCACAAAAAAATGGATATTACAAGCCCAACCTATGTAATGTTTTTGGTAATTCGATTTAATTAATTTAATTAATTAAGTTGTCCAAAATAATGAATATTTTATGAGGATGACTAATTAATTATTTTAATTAAATAAATAAGTGGTATTAAGTTAATTATTTATAAAGTTATCAAATAAATAAATATTAAAAGATAACTTTATATTTAATTAATTTAATAAAGTGACTTGAATTATAAAATATTTTATAAAGTCACTTAATAAATAAAATAAAATAATGTTCTAGAAGTTTCTGGAGGAAGTGGAGAAAAAGAATAAATAGACGTCTTGGGCTTCATTATCAGGCATCCAGATTTGATGAGTTGTTGATTGGTGATTCTTCTTGAGTATTTGTGGAGCCAAGTGGTCTGCAGATAATCAGTTTGTCTTTGGGAACGAAAACTCCCATTGATAGCAATTTTGAGGGTGTGCAATATCACCTGAATTATTGCAGCTTGGAGGTGATACTTCAGTCACTTCATGAGGGCATAAACTTGTGGCCTAGGGCCAGATTTTGAAGACTTCAATTTAGGAGTTGGCTGGTATTGAAGAATAAGGCTTGTGTCATCGAATCTTTGGTGGAAAGGGTCAGATCTGCATTGGACAAGTCTGAAGCAAAGTCTGAAGCAAACAGGGATACCTTGGAGGAGCAATTTTCATTCATCCCAGCTCATAACCAGGTCGATTTCAGTTGGAGATTGGTGCACCTCACTTCTAGGGTTCTGCTGATCATGTTAGAAGTCACTGGAGGTTAGGAAGGGTTGCAGATTATTTTATTTCTTAAATCAGATCTGAAACAGGGGCGACTTCTTCAAAAAATTCATATCAGCTGCATATGAACTTCAACTTCCAGAATTTTCAATGCTTCTTCATGGAGAATGCTAGGCGACTCTATACCAGGTTCTATTGTTGAATTTCATGCAATATAGATATCATTTAGTTGCATTATGAATGGTACGGCTGTAGGTGATTGTTAATTTCAGACTTGCATTTTCATATGTAATTTTGCCAAGAGTCTTGGCTAAGTCAAATTGCTGTTGTATTGGAGTTATTGTTATATCGAAGGAATATTAAGAAGTCCTCAGTTTCTTGTTACAATCAAAACTTGAAATCAGATTAGGGTTTGAGGGCAACTGTTCGTAAAAATGTCTAATTGCTGTAACTAATCTTTGCACATCTAGTTTCCCATATATTCGCACAAAAATACAAAGTATTGCATCTTTTGCATATAGATCAGATTGTAGGCATTGAAGAAGTATTGAAATCTGTCATAGCTTCCATTCTATCAAACTACTTCAGACTGAAACAATACATCAGCAAATAGTAAGGTTGCATTCAAACTGTTTGACAAAATTGCAATCAGCCAATTAGGGCAAATTCTGGTCAGTTTTGAGCTAGGCTCATTACAACCTAATTAGTAGCAAATGTCCATGCTAAGTGCAACTATAGTGAATTTGTTCCAAGGAATAGTCACTAGAAACCTCAACCCCATACATGCTTGTAGATTGCAAGATTTTCAAGTCATATATTGTTGTCTCAGACCTACACTAGCTCATATAATGTGTTCCAACTACCATACAAGCTCCAAAATCCCATCAACACCTTTCACACCCAGCTCCAAGTAATCCACGGCTAGCAATATGAAGTTATAAACAGCTATGAACCTCACGACCAACACAAGGTACCTCCAGTCAAACCTGAAGCATTTGACCCAACCAATCATATCACCTCTATCTCCTATAGACGACTATGCATACACAGAAATTTGAAAGATAATAGATGACCAACCAACATGAAGAACTAGCCACGCCCAGCTTGTACCCACAATTTGGCAAAACCAATTTCAACACCTATCTTGAAACATGACTTTGTACATCCTTATGGCATCTTACAACTATACACCACTTAATGCATTCCCTATAGGCGAGTCTACTTGGCATGACATACATAGACTTAAGTGCCCAAGTTTAGATGAAATATCACGCCTTGGTGTTTTGCAACCTACTTACGCCTCACTCCTAAAGTCACTAGCTTTAACCAAAGATATCACCTAGCCAAGGAAATGTTTCAATTTGCAGCTAAATCATTCCATGGCGCCATAACCCAAGCTCCAACAAGTTTGTCTTGCCTGGCAAGACTTCACCAAAATTGTAACTATAAACCCTTCCGCTCAATATTGTAATTTCCAAACAATTAACCTATGCATAGCTCCTGAATAAAACCACCTGCAAACTCATTTAATACAAATATGAAACCTACCTAGATCTTCCTCTAAATCTGAAACGATAGTTTTTGTTCCCGTTTGCAAAGTCTTCAGCACACCAGCGATCCCTAGTTGGAACCACACTGCCTTCTGAGTTTTCGTCCGGCAGGAAACATTCGGGATTTTCATCTCTCCAATGAGAAATCTAACCATAGGCACAAATCTCCAAAAGAGAAATTAACAATCTTCTAAATGATCCAAATGAGCTCAAAAAACTCCTTTTATATCATTTCTACAAGCTTTTCTGAAAATATAATATAAAATCACTTTGTAAATTAAATAAGCCTTATTACTCCAAAAAGTAATTTATATTATTATTTAAACATTTCCAGTACCAAAAATCAATTTATCAACATCCAACATTTAAAACTTTCACTTCTCATTCCAATGAGCTATTATACTGAGGTTCCCATTAAATTATTTTAATAAAATTAGCAACATAGTAAAAATAATTAAATTATAGCTCATTAATACATCTAATTAGCAGAAACTGTCAAAAAGCATCAAAATTGGAATTTGACTGCACTAGAGTGAAACCGATGATGAATTATGAGAACCGGACCCAATTGGGTGACTTACTATAAATAGATGCTCTCTCCAAGAATCTTGGAGAACATGCTAGAAGCCGAAAATAACTTTAAAAAGTATCATCTGAGTCCTCTAGATCATCTAAGCTCACTGGTAACATTAAATAACCCCTCTAATAAGGTTGATGACACACACTGAGAAAGTCAGAGCCAACTGCAATGCAAGAGAACCCAAAAATTGGGACATTACACTCTCAAGAATGCGAATGCTTATTTTCCTTGGTTTTTGACTTATCAAGGCTTGGCTATTGGCCCAAGGCTACAATATCCACTCCAAATGTTTAGTTCATCAAAGGCGAAAGTCATTCAAACATATGTTTTGGTTATTTCCCAAGGAAAAGGATGCCTAAAACTATTGTTGTTTGAAGTTTTCTGCAAAGGCCATTTCCTAAATAGTCTCACTTTGGAATCAAAGCATGCTCAAAGAAAACTCTTTGCATGGTATAATAGAATTGTTCTCTCCTATGTTACACCACTGTCGGGTTGGGGGGGGGAAGCGGGAAGGGTTTCGAGGAAGGGGGACAAAGGGGAGCCTCAATTTAAGGTGGGGGGGGACGGTGACGAGCCGAGGCGGTGTATATACTATATACTATACATATGGTACTTAAAATGCTAGTTATGAAAAGATGTATAAGACTATTAAGAAGTAAAATAGCAAAATTGCAAATGCCAAATTGAAATACTAAATAGTAAATACTTGAACATTGAACATTGAACAATGAACATTGAAGTTTTTAATATCGAATTACTAATGAGAAATTAGAATAGAATACTCAATACTACAATTGTCGAATCGGCAAATGGAAGATTTCTATTATATGATATCAAAAATATCTAATCATAAAGATGATTACAATGAGTAGCATGATATCAAAACAAGTACAAATCAAAATGTCAAATAATAAAAAAGTGTTAATTTTTTTTTTTAAACCATGTGATTTAAGTTGCCGCCGTGGGGATGCCTCAGGGGCCTTCGAGGGGCCTTGCAGTCCCCGGTCGATGCGGGGCATCCCGCATCCCTAGCGGGCGAGCCACCAAAACTTGTGGCCCCCAGGCTTGGAGCATTCCCCAAGTCTTGGGGGCCGATCCATTTGGGGCGGGGATTTGAAGGACAGCGTCCCGAGGCCCTTCTGGTTCTCTCTTATTCAATAGATTCAAAATCAAGTAGACAAGGTGGCAACCAGCTCAATCACCTTCAAGAGGTGATCCCTCCCACTAGGGCAATGTCCCCTAAGTAACAATTCATGTGTTGTCCTATGCCATTTCTAAACATACTGGAGATGAGCAGAAGAGACAAATAATCCAGGAGATCACACGTCTGATCAAAGCAATGTATCAGTTGCTAGCTATTCTCTAGCTCGCTCCCACTAACTACCATGCTCCAATGTATCCAATGGTTGGCCTTTGCCAACTTTTGGATGAAATGCATCATCTAAATCTTGCTATATTTGAGCAGGAAAAAGTGCTTAGAAGATGAAGCAAACACCATATGAGACACATCACCATAAAATTAAAAAACAAGTTGAGGCACACACAATTTCTCAGTGTTTACCTGCTGGCAATTAAATGTTGACTCTTTAATCTCTCTTCTTTGTTCTGATATGGAATTCACAATATTTAGAATCCTTGTGCTTTTGCAACAATTATAATTTAATTTTGAGGCACTTGTTCTATGCAAACTGCTTGTAAGTGTGCTACCACAGCACGCAATATTCTTTTTCATATTAAATAGCTTAGTACTTACTGCCTTCCTCATAACAGAGAGAGCATGGACAATAGTGCAATCTGCAGAGAAGGCTAGGCTCTATGTGCCAAATGGAATGTCCTTAGAGGCAGAAGGAATCCAAGGGATCATGCAGCCAATCAAGGAAATTGTCTCTATTGCCTGCCTGAACAACACTTACTTGTGCTCCAATTTATGCAGCAGTTGAGCTTCACCACCTCATAAAGACAAGATGCGTCATCTAAATCTTGCAATATCTGAGCAGGTAAATTAGCCAGAAAATCTGTCAAATGCTAGATGTGGCATTCCATGCCCATAAAATCAACAAACCAGCTGGGGCACACAGGTCTCTGGATACCGGCATGCTAGCCATTACATCTTCACTATTTAATATTTCTGCTTCTATTTTTTCAACATAGACTTCACAAGTTTTGGCATTTTCATTACTTTGCTCCAATCACAATATGTTTTTGTGCCGCATGTTCTATCCAAACTGCTCGTTGAGTGTACTACCATACTACCAAAAATATGTTTCTTATTAAACAGAATTATAACTCACAATCATATTCACAGTCAAAACACGAAAAAAAACTAGATGCAATCAATTATATCCTTATGGTAACCGCTATACAAAATTATATTATAAAACTTTCAGAAAACAAATTATGATAACGAGTCTGAGAAATGAAACATAAAAGTGAAAACTATTTCAAATGTGATGGTGTGAATATCTAAACTCACGTAGTGAAATTCTCAGAATATGACCCACCAGACCAATTAGAGAACTCCTTACTTTTGCATTTATTTGTCCACTGCAAATTGTTAAACTCTCTAATAAATAATTAGCTATTGGCATTGTTAAAGCACTTTTCTGAATTATGGCAGAGCTCTTATCTTTCATGCTTATGCATTATAATCCTCCCCTTTAACAGGAATGATAGGCCTGCAGGTTTCTGGATCTTTGCAAAAGCTTACCTGGTGTGCCTGCTTAAATAACAAACTCCACTAATTATGTCCTCGATCTTATCCTCCATAGGGCTAACAGCCGGCTAACAACATCAGTGATATGGAAGCATTATATTTGTGTTGCACTTCTATTCGCTGCTAAAGTATCAAAAATAGTTGTCGTCTTGTCACTACAATTCTTTCATATGATTAACATGTGAGTGGCTAAAATATGCTCAATGTATTGTAAAACATGTCCCAAAAAAGGATTGGTGGACATAGTCTCTGGCACAGTGTGCTCGAGTCTAATGTTGTTGCTGTGGTGAGGTGAAGGCAGAATTTTCTGAATATAAAGCAGTGTAAAGGCAAATTAAATTGGTTTAGCCTGTGATCTAGATCCCGAATCCTCGAAGCCCATCGACACGTATAACAAACTAAAGACAACCAAAAGCCTAATGTTGAAAACTTAGAAGAAGTGTAAAGGATTGGTGAACACAGTCGCCGGTACCGTGCGCTCCAGTCTAAGCTTGTTGCTGTTATATGTCAGAGGCTGGTGAGGCGATTGCAAAATTTTCTAAATAGAAGGTAGTGTCGAGGCAAATTAATTTGGTTTAGTCTGTGATCTAGATGTGAAATACTCCAGGCCCATCCATACGAAGTAAAGACAAACAAATGCCTAAAGTGTGAAAATTTATAAGATTCATCTGATTACAACTATTATTCACTGAGTCATTTTTTGATGGAATGGGGAAATGCGAGAATGTGACAAGGGGAAGGAAATCTTCGAAACAATATTTAAATAGGAAAAATGCGCACGGACAGGGACGGAGAAGTGGGAATGCATCTTTTTAATCGTTTGCAAAGACTATAATGAGCAATTTAACTCAATTTTCACAGATAATAGGACTCAAAGGGTTAGATAGAATCCCTTGACCCGGTTATGCTTTGCAAGTAGCAGGCACAAATATCAAAAAGGGCTATTAAATTAGAATAGGTTGCTTGCATCTCAGGGTTGCATCTATGATTTCTGGATAGGCATTTAGCGATTTACAAAATTCAGGGAATCAGAGACTCCTTACCGTCACAAAAGCTCGTCCTTCGTCAGACACCGGATAGGGCACCAACCAGGTTGTATAATAATACTTCCATTGCATGGTCAAATTCACCTCCATTTCTGACGTTATAATATTGATTCCTTCCGTGCCCAATTTAATTGATGAGACGGGCACTTCAATATTGACAATGGACAAATTATATAGTTCTGCATTGAAGTGGGCAATCAATGGAAAGTACAACGATTTTTTTATAACAGGTATATGTAAAGGAACTAAAGATTGCAAAGCCTGTTGAACGAGTATGTATTTGACAAAGTTCAAGCCCTTTTCAGAGACGGTGATCTGCATAAATCCTTTATCCTCTGCCCCTTTTGAATATGCATCGGAAAGATACTGACACCCATTGGAAATTCCTAAGAATAAGAGAAGTGATGTAAGTAAAAAATTGAGATGTCTACTCAGCAAAACCATGGCTGGATTTTTCAGGCATCAGGCATGATTTGCTGGAGGAAACGGGAAATTAATTTATCGATTTAGAGAAGAACGCGTGGATTTGTTGCAAAGATCGGTGAACATATGGGCCAAAGACGAAGGAAGAACATTTGCCCTCGCTTAAAGTAAGAACAATTGCTGGAATATTCTTTTACCAGGCGTAGAGATAATGAACTTCCCCATAATACGTTGGCAATGGACGCCTCTGTTCATTATTTTCACGTTTGCGTGCAAGGCGCGCTTGCCCATAAAGAACAGACCGAAAAAATACGTTTGCAATGCTGTCCTTATTTGAGCCATTCCGCACCTCCACATTGTTAACACCTATTTATGATGGGACGGCTGAGACTATTTTCAAATTCAATATTTGAATGCTACAGAAGTTTAGCCTATGGTTTCAGCTGCTTCAATTTTGAAGAGTGTTATTGGAAAATTCAAATATCATTTTATAAATTTTATAAGAGTAATGAATGCTAAAAATTTTAATTAGAGAAATTATTAGATTCATGATTTATTTAAAAATATTTTAAGATAATAAATATATAATTTTTTTATATTTTTTAAAATTTAATGGGTGTTTTCTCATGACATCATATAAATTATAAATTAGTGGGAATATTTTTCAACCAATCTTTGAAAATATATAAACTAAAAAATAGATGCTCATATTTTATTGAATAAGATTTCAATTTATTTTGTAGCAATTCTTTTATATCATAAGACTTGACCTACATAATTATAAATCTTGAAACCACATTATTTAGATTTTTTTTTAAGAGATGTTCTAATTTTCTAACCAGACAAGGATTCCAAACACTCAATAGATACATCTTGTAAAAGATAATAAGGAAAGTTAGTCTTCGAGTTTTATCTTTAAAAAAAAAAAAGGAAAATAAGGTAGGTTTACTTGAGAGGAAGAAAAAAGGGTATAAAAGTAATTTGGTCTCTCATAAATTATGCAATAATTTGATGTATTGTAAAAACACCATTTAAATAAATAAATAAAATGAGCTAGAGAATTTTTATAATGGCTAGTTTACAAGGCATAACACTTGATAAAGGTTTTGGTAAATAGAGTAGCAAACAAAATGGGCCTGGTTGTAGAGAACTCCATGGTTAAGTATGTCTAAGCCAAAATGATTATTAGGAAGGGAGACCTCTAAGGAAGTTCTAGTGGTTAACCTTATGAACATCACCTAGAAGTAATGCATGTTAGGTTGACTATTTATGATCATAAGAAATAGGTTATTGTGAACCATTAGTCACAAAATATGAGTTGGTTTGAAACTATGTAATTGAATTGTGATAAATTATCACTTAGTTTAAAATTAGTTCAAATATTTTTAAATATTAAATTGAAAAATGTCCATAGATATTAATCTTAAGACTTTGCAGATGAAAATCGATTTAAATATTTAAAATATATGTATTTGGAAAATGCAAGAGATTAATCATGAGGTGTATTTCTTGGATTTGACAAACTAATATTATAGATACCTCAAATTGATATCTTGGCATTTATCAAACAAATGTATTTAAATGTTCAAATCAATAGTCTTCACAACTAAATCACTCATTTATTTATTATACTCTAATTTGATTGTGATGCTGAAATTTGCATACCCATGCCATTTCCCATTTAGTTGTGTGCATGGTTTGAGAGAATATCAATACATTTACACATCAACAAATGGCACAGTCTCATGTGAAGTTAGGGCTCATTGCCCTAACCTTCATCTATCCTCGTTGGCACATGCTCCCATGCATTTATTAGCATCTCATCTATTTCTACTCATCTTTCTATACAAAAAGTGCATGTGTTGCACCTACCATAATTAGACATTCATTCTATGAATAGACTTTATTGTTCTATCATCCTAGGTCATTTCCACATGTGCATAATCAATCTAGCAATTGTATATCTAACCCCTTGATCTTAAAAATTTAAATTCAAAATTGGACAACTTCCAACCATTTCACTAGTCATTATGAGGAAACCAAACACATGTTTGTGTGAATTGTTGTCATGTCAGTGTATTTAAAGCATTCAAGTGCATTTATTTCACATCTTTTCATTTATAAATATCCTATCCCATCCTAAGGAAAAATCATTAGAAGAGTATTTCAAACTCATACACTAAAATATATATATATATATGCATCCTAGGAGCATTCACAAAACTAAAGATTGTTGTTTTCAACCATTAGCATGACCATAAATTTGGTCCTTTTGGGGGATTTGACATAGGAGAACTTATCCCCTGATCATTTTGTAGCCCTATAAAGGTATTCATAAATACAATAGTTCAAATAGCAAAGCCAATAAAGGTGAATTCAACAAATTTGAGAGTTAGAGGAGAAATCAATGAGAGCAAATTTGTACGATAGAGGCTAGACCCATGATGACCTTGAGTTGTAGACTCAACCTAAGTAGAGATTTAAGTCCCACACAAAATATGAAGTAACACACAAACAAAGAATTTATATTTATAGTCTCGAAACAATTCAAATTCTAAATCTTCATCAAAGTCATTCATCTTCTGTCATTGAACTAAGTACCCCTATATACTTCAAAATTTACTTTCCTAAAATAACATTAACTATTGAATTATTGCATCCATTGTTGTCAATTATTAATCTTGGTTAACTTATGTTTATGCATCTTATTGGATTAGCCTAGATAAAGAGTATGAAAAGCTTATTTTTCTTTACAATTATATATATATATAGTTCAATTTATTTAATATTCATCAAAATCAAAAAGTTGTGGAAAAATAGTGATTGAAAATGATGTCAACCTTATATTTAATTGCAATATAATTATGTTTCCATAGAAATGTTTTTGATATAATAAACAGCATTTACAGGGCACTGTACCCTTACACAAAAGGCCACAAGGGTAAAGAGTTTAAAGTAGAGAAAAACTAGCATCACAGACCCGAACTAGAATAGAGACATCAAACTAATAGCAAAATTACAACATATTACAAACCTAAGAAAATAGCAAACAAAACCTACAGAACCCTCCACTTGGGTATATTCTCCCATTCCTCCATGAGGTATTTGAATACATCCATCTTCTATTGACTAGAGTTGGGGTATGTTGGTATGTCATGTTTTTGATCTCATCTTGAAGCACCAAGGCCAAAGTGATAGTAGAATGGTAGATAACTTTGAGTGTGAAACAAGAAAGGCTATTGAGCTTCCTTTCCAAATATGTTGATGAAAAAGGGATCCTAAGTATAATACATAAAACACTAGGATCAAGCCTTTCTCAAGAGAGCATTATGATGCAAATCAACAAGGTGATTAGGCTGACTTTCAACCATGAAGGTGAGTCAATTAGACATAGATCTGATCCTTTTGAGCCTTGGAAACTGGTTGGAATTGAATTGCTTTAATTAACCTAATAAAATTGTATTGTCCTATTCTAAAAATGTAAGATTTCGACAACAAAAAGACTAACAAAAAAAATCGACAACAAATATAAGAAAGGTGAAGTTATATGCACCTGTCCTACAAGTTTAAAGCTGATTTTGGAGGACTAATTCACCTTGGGTGAATATGTCCTTGTAGAGGGATTTAAAATCTATTTTCACAATCCTTTGGTGCTAGATCAAAGCTTTTTGTTTTCGTTTGCAAACTTATCATATCATGTTGGATAATTTTGTAACTAAGTTTTTGTTTGTTGTCAATGTGTAAGGTTTTGATTATAGCAATGAATGATTGATCTTCAAGCTTCCTCCAATCTTCTTCAAACCTGAAACTTGCACATTCAAAGAGAGAGGAAGGGTTGTGCCATTTGGGGGTTTTCCTTAATCAAACCTCGTGTTAGTGTTTCCACTTCCACAATGGCAATATCAATAATAGAAAGGTAAATGATCTAGGAAGGAATGATGAATCACCAAAGTGTTGCAACTCACCACCCTTCAATGGCTTCCTTGTAGGACTAAAGTCATGCACATCTCCTCAAGGTTTGAATCTTGTTTGCTTGAATATCTTGAATTGCTTAGAGACCTACAAGGATTAGTCTTCACAAACATGAACTCACATACAATTTGACATGATGTTTGGATCTCGAATTGCTATGATAAATCTATGAAAGGTTGCTCTTGACTTGTTTGATAATGCTCTTCATAATAATTTCTTGCTAGATTTTCATGTTAGTCTTCAAATGATGCAATAACTAGGTATTTATATGCAATTATTCTAATTTCCCACAAGTTAAATCCTGATAGCCGACTTGGGACACTTGAATTGCAAATAATAAAGTGTCAACATCGACATATTTGAATTTGCAGCCAAAATAGGGGAACTAATTTTCATTGGCCGTACATGTCCCAACCCTATTTGTCAAAAATTAAGGTGTCGAGGGCAATGTATTAGATAAATTCATTTCTTTTCTGCTTGCAATTTGTCAATAATTGTTAAAAATGGACCATGGAATGCATAATTTAGGAAATTAGGTGCTCAAATAGGTCCAATAAATTAAAGGAGAGCAAAACATAGTGTGAAATTGT
>VDFB02072756.1:0-14669 GCA_007258455.2 Sequoia sempervirens
ATTGTTGATGGTAAAAACAAGATGATAACCAAAATACCCATGACTGCTAATAGGATGTTTTCTCTTAGTATCAGAAACAATATGCATTTAAGTTTCAGTGCTCTTGTAAAAGATAAACAGTGGTTATGGCATCTTAGATTTGGTCATTTGAATTTTGGTGGACTAAATCTTTTGCATAAAAAGAACATGGTAACAGGTTTACCACTTATCCAAAAACCAGATGAAGAATGTGAAGGTTGTATTGTTGGAAAGCATCATAGAGAACCTTTTCCAATAAGGGATTCTTGGAGGGCTTCAGAGCCATTGGAGCTAGTTCATTCAGATCTATGTGGTCCAATAGAGGTTGCTTCATTATCTGGTATGAGATATTTTTTGACCTTTATTGATGACTACAGTAGAAAACTTTGGGTGTGTCCTTTGAAAAATAAATCAGATACTTTCAAGAAATTCAGAGAATTTAAAGAATCAGTTGAAAAGCAAAGTGGTTATTTTCCTAGAATTTTAAGGACTGATAGGGGTGGAGAGTATATTTCTCATGATTTTCATAATTTTTGTATTGAAAATGGCATAAAAAGGCAGCTAACAACAAGGTATACACCGCAGCAAAATGGTGTAGCTGAGAGGAAAAACAGAACAATTTTAAATATGGTAAGGAGTATGCTTAATGTTAAGAATTTACCAAAAGATTTTTGGGCAGAAGCAGTTTGTTGTGTAGGTTATATTTTGAACAGATGTCCTACAAATTCAGTTTGGGGCATGACACCAGAAGAAGCATGGGGAGGATACAAACCTCAGGTAGATCATCTAAGAATTTTTGGTTGTATTGCTTATTCTCATGTTCCATATGCACTTAGAAGTAAATTGGATGATAAAGCAGAAAAATGTATCTTTGTTGGGTACAGTGAAGAATCTAAAGCATATAGGTTGTACAATCCTGAGACAAGGAAGTTGGTGATAAGTAGAGATGCAAAGTTTATTGAAGATCAGGAGTGGAGTTGGAATCTGAAAGAGAAATATCAGCAAGTTAATATTCAAGATGAAGTTGCAAACACAGGAGCTAGTAGTAGCATTCAACAATCAGCATTAAGAAGAATTTCTTCTTCATCTCCACCTAGTCATGGTAATGTTTCATCATCCACCTCTGTATCTCCAAAAAGGTGGCAGAAAACAAGGAGCTTGTCTAACATATATCAAGAAACATCAGAGGTAAATGAAGATACTTGTCATTTTGCATTTTTTTGCTGATAGTGATCCTATTACTTTTGAAGAAGCTATAAATGATGATAAATGGATTAAAGCTATGAATGAAGAAATTGCAGCCATAGAAAAGAATCAAACTTGGGAAATTGCAGATCTTCCTGAGTATAAGAAGCCAATTGGAGTAAAGTGGGTGTATAAAACAAAGTAAAATGAGCAAGGTAAAGTGAATAAATATGAGGCCAGGTTGGTAGTGAAGGGCTACAAACAAAAATCAGGTATTGATTATAATGAAGTTTTTGCACTTGTTGCTAGAATGGATACTATTCGTATGATTTTAGCTCTTGCAGCTCAAAAGGGTTGGAAACTTTTTCATATGGATGTAAAATCAGCATTCTTGAATGGTGTATTGGAGGAAGAAATTTACATTGAGCAACCACCTGGTTATGAGATTAATGGTGAAAAAGGTAAAGTGCTCAAACTAAAGAAAGCTTTGTATGGTTTAAAACAGGCACCTAGAGTTTGGTATGAAAGGATTGAATCATATTTTTTGAAAAATGGTTTTGAAAAATGCCCTTATGAGCCCACCTTATTCTTAAAACAAAATCAGCAAAGAGATGTTATGATAGTTTGCATTTATGTTGATGATTTGCTTTATACTGGAAATAATGAAAACATGCTTAGAGATTTTTCAATGGAAATGAAGGGTGAATTTGAGATGACTGATCTTGGTTTGTTGCATTATTATCTTGGTATTGAAGTAACTCAAAATAGTGATGGGATTTTTATTTCACAAGAAAAGTATGCAAATAATATTTTGAAAAGGTTTAAAATGGAAAATAGTAAATCAACAATTACACCTATTGCCATGGGTATGAAGTTGAGCAAAAAGGATGAAAGCAAAAAAGTAGATTCTACTTTGTATAAAAGTTTGGTTGGAAGTTTAATGTATTTAATTGCAACAAGACTAGATATCATGTATGTAGTAAGCTTGATAAGCAGATTTATGGAGGATCCACATGATACACATCTACAAGCAGGTAAAAGAATACTAAGGTATGTGAAAGGGACAACAAATCATGGAATTTTTTATGAAAAGAAGAATGATTTGAAGTTAACTGGTTATACAGATAGTGATTGGGATGGAAATCAAGATGATAGAAAAAGTACTTTTGGGTATGTTTTTAATCTTGGTTCAGGTGTAATTTCATGGTCCTCAAAGAAACAACCCATTGTTGCATTGTCTTCAGCAGAAGCAGAATATGTGGCAGCCACTTCAGTAGGTTGTCAAACAGTTTGGTTAAGAAAAATGTTGGAAGCATTGTTGCAGCCTCAAATGGAAGAAACAATTATATTTTATGATAATCAATCGGCTATTGCACTTTCTAAAAATCTAGTCTTTCATGGGAGAAGCAAGCACATAGACATCAAGTTTCATTTCATCAGGGAGTTGGTTAAAAATAATGAAATTAAACTTTTTTATTGTAGGTCCAAAGATCAAGTTGCTGACATTTTGACAAAGCCTTTGAAAGAAAAAGATTTTAGTAGACTGAAGAATCTTTTAGGAATGAAAAGTTGTCCCACAAATCAGATTTTAGGGAGGATGTTAAAATAAGGAAAAATCAGTTTTGTTTTGTTGTAATTGGGAAAGTTTCCCAAAGACTTTTTTATAGTTTAGGATGTTTCTCTTAGATTTTTTGTTTTAGCTTTTTGAGTTGAGTAAGCTTTCCAAATTTGACTATTGGAAGTTTTTGTTAATAATTATTGTTTTATGTATTTAAATCTATCTTTCTCATCAATAAAGGTGTGAAGACATTTGCTGCATTATTTTATGAGAAAATAAAAGTTGTTTTTCTCTACCTCTATGAATTTAAAATCACAGTTAAAATATTGAGTATTTTATTTCTATTTTTTTTAGTGTACTGGCATTTGTTGTTATTTGATTTATTATTTCTAACATATTGCATATAGGAATAAAATGATGATAAAGGAACAAAATGAGTTTACAAACCAAAAATTTCCAGTTGTACAAGAACTATTTAATACAAATCCCAAAAATTGAAAAGCCTAACACAAATGCAAGCATTTAATCCGTTTCTCAGTAGTAAACTATAGGCATTTGAACATTGCATACAAAATTTCTTTCAAATCTAGAAAACTGAAAAGCACAAGCGTTTCTACGGATATTTAGTTCTTCCTCTCCAAATTTCTTTCTCAAGCACAGAGAAGACAAGCTTTTCGAATTGACTTGCAAAGAGGGTTAAGATTCCTCTGACCTGGAAATAGAAGTTATGGATAGACAATTTGTTGCAGAATATTCATCCAAACCCAAATCTTCAAACCCCAAGAAATCCAAACCAAGATCCCCCAAAGTAAAATTGTTCAATCAATCAACAATAATCAGAAATTTTCTCCCGCCCCACAACAATGTGTATTCCCCCATAATAATGGCCTACCTCCCGAGATATAGCTTGCAACCTCCTAAAATAAGCCCATAACGGGTTTATTTATTATTTTTACTATATGAGGGCGCCACTATAAAATAACCACTCTCCTCGTACAGATACCAAGAATCTTTTATTATGGACTGTTTTATTTCCCACTCTCCTCTCTCAATGTATGCATTGGAGATATTTTCTTCCGCTCCTTCAATCGCTATTAATTAACTATGAAACTGATTTTATAATACTTTATTTTATTTATTTATTTTTTTACCATACCGTTATTACTACTTATTTATTCTATTTCTTTCAATCAGATAGATGTTCTAATTAATTTGAACCAAATAATTTATTAATAATATTTTATTTAATCAAAGCAATCATTAATCATACAAACTAAAATCAAATAGTACCTGACCTCCCATGGAAAACAACACGATGACAACACGGACGGAGGGGTGCTACAAAATTACTTAGTTCACACACTGGTGAATACATCTCACTCTGTATAACAATTCAGAAACCCAAATTCTAAATATAGAAACTAATGATAGTCCTGGACAACATATAAGAATTGCACAAGCATAGCACCAATACATAAGAAATTTGGAGCACAACCCAGAGCACATTTTGAACACTTGCACAACACTGTTTTCTCTCTTTATCACATTTTCTCAAAAGCACTTGGAAACCAAGTACTAGAGGCATCATTTCATCACTTTACACTATTCCAACCCATATCAGACACTGCAACAAAAAAATATAGCCCCATGTACTCACAACAATTCCTCAATATCTCAGCTATATACAAGCACACTTTGCATCAATCTTTCTTTTTCACAATTGTCTAAATATCCTCAACATATAGTTGAAACTAATGACAACACCCTCATACATGCAATAATCTCCCCCATATCACTGACAACATCAGCTAGTAGATATACTTGTTGTCATCAATGACAACACCTTCATACCTACAACAAAATCTATGAAAACAAGTGTTCAAAATCCATATGCAAAAGAATAGACAACATACCATCAAAGATGAGACAAGATATACCCTGAGAAAACCTTTAAGAGGGAAAAACACAACTTCTAAAAGCATCCATCGCTCATGTATTATTTAACAATAAATATTACAATACATCTTCAGAGTTCTCCATGAACACCTTTGAAATATCAAGCCCTTTACAGGCACTCCAAGTGAACAAGCATGTAACCACATATCCCATGCCATGTTTCAACCATCACATATGCTAACAAGAGATGCTCCCAACCCCTTAGCCAAAATAGCCAACAAGTCAATGTTAGACAACTATCCATGTGTTTTCTTTTATAGAAACAAGCTCACACAAAACCACCAAGTGGTATTACATAAAACCATATGACTAATACCCCAAGATTACAAAACCATTAACGACTCATTTAATATTGGTAGTAAGTTTTCCCAATATTAAATAGTATTCCCATGTGCAACCCCACATTAAATATTTAAATGAATGTTACATACAACACATAAAGTGGCCCCAAGAATGTTAGACCCATATGATGCACACACCCCTAGATTCCCTAAGTGTGCTGCATAATTAACATTGTGCAAGGTGAACAACACGCCTTTTCCTAACACTATTGACAAAATATAAAACTAGTGCACAAACAAAATAATATTTTTTACACGTGGTTGTCACTACAACATTGTTTTGTGAACCGCTTTGGAGAAGAAAAGACAAGTGAATGAAAGATGAAGAGAGAGGTCCAAGAAACTTGTTTTGGTACCATATTAAAATTGTGACATGAACGAGAGCTAGAGGCTCCAACACACTAATTAGTCAATCATTCATCTTCAACACTCTTACATTATTATATTTAATGGTTGTATAAATTCTTTCAACTTACTAACTACCCAAACCACTTTCCTAACAACTAACACATAACTAGAATAACTAATCTCTATTAACTTAAGTGATTATTACATAATCACTTACAATATTTATTTATTAATTAATAACCTATATTAAACACTAATTTCTAAAACTAAAAAATGGTCTTACGCTATAATTCTACCATTCTAATTAAAATGTCTAATTCCTACATTTATTTAAAATCTAGTCTATTAAATATCATCTGTGAGGATAAAATACAATTTTTTTTTTAATAGTATTATGTGTCCTTGATCTTTTCATAGTTATAGATTATGTAAGACCTTTACATCTTCCTCTAGAATAATATTTTGAATCTTCAAAGATGTTGATTTATCATCTTTCTTCTAGATAGACAGTTTTTATGAACATCTAAAACCAAATAAACCATTCTTGGAAAAATATTAAATTTCTATAATCTATAATATTGAATATTAGATGTTTCTCAATTTAATTATGTAATATTTTCTCTTTCAAAATATTCATCATTAAAATTCAAAAACATTCGATATCCAAACAACTTTTATATTTCCGAGCATACCTTCTTCCTACCATATATTGGTGACCAAAATTCAATATTATATGATGAGAAGAAACAAAAAAAAATCCATAAATTTAAAAAGAAACCATACAACATATCAATATTGGGTAGAATCCATTTCATATTCTCATATCACAGTATAATTAATAGTAATAACGAGAATATGAATAGTATCACATCCAACAATCAATGTGAAAGGAAAAGAAATGTGAACCGTCAAATGCTTAATTCGACACCATCTGGCTTCTTGGTTTACTGAGCGTTTCAGAATGTGTACTATAAATTTCGGGTGAAGTTAGAAGAAGCAAACGCAAAAAAAGAAGCAAACTTGGATATAAAATTTGCGCAACCCAGCTTTGTAAAGAATAATAGATATGGATTCCGAATGCCAACAACAACAATGCAGACCAGTTCAAGCAGAGGAGATTATACAGCCTGCAACAGAAAATTTCAGTGGAGAAGAAGGATTGATCTCTCAGCATCAACTTCAAACCCCTTCAGGTAAGCAAGACTAGATATGTTTGCAATGCTCGAGACATCTTTACATTTAAATCTTTCTGATTACAAGCTTTTTTTTCTGATGAATTCTGACTCTCAATTTTATTTCAGGGCTTGCTGAATCCTTGAATATCATCAAGGAGGACGATGACAAAGAGAAGGAAAATCAATTTCAAGAGGAAGAAAAAATTCCTCAAAAGATTTGCGTGATTGATTACCTGCGAGAGAAATGTTCTGTAATTTGCAAGGTCTGTGATCCTCTCTCTGATGAAGACAGAGAAAAGGCCGAGAAGAAGTTGAAGGGGCTTAAAGTGAGGGTTACGCATAGAAAGTGTTCACGAAATTTTACTGTGAGTGGTCTAACGAATGAAATAACCAGAGACCTCAAATTTGAGGTTACCGAAAGTAGCGGGGTAAAGAAGGATGTTGGAATCATGGATTACTTCGTTCATGTAAAGAAGTATGCTTCGGCTATTCGATACCAGCATTTGCCTTGTCTGGATTTGGTCGATAAAGCCGGAGGTATGTCTATTTATGTTCCGATTGAATTCTGTGAAATTTTAGCCACGGATAATTCAAATTTGCAGAGGATTGAGTTCCCAACTGCACAAGAGAGGCGACACGGAAACCTTGACACAATAAGGAAAGAAGATGGAGGGAAAGTGTAAGTGTTACTCGATTTTAACAATTTGATTTCACTTTGAAGCAATTTGAAAATCCAAATGTGAACTCAGAGCATAATTTCGATTAGTTTGAAATTGAAGACATTAAATTTTCACAGTTGAATTTTTTGAAAATGTTTAGATTTAACGGTATAAATATTTTTCTTATGAAAGAGAAAAATCCATCCTCTTCTTTAGCTCACTCATCTTGATAATAAATCAATGAATATGATACTCACGTAAGATCATGGAGTACAATGAAAAATATTTACAAGGTCAAATTCAGAAACTTTCATGAAATTCGATAATTTAAAATCTAACTGTTAAAACTGTACCAAATCCGGTTCACTCTTACGTATCAATTTTATGAACTCTGTTCTGCACCATTTTTATTGGTCTCTTTTATGAATTTTGCTTCCTGTTCTATAAAATATTTATATACCATTAAAATTTAATATGAAAACACCGATGAAAAACAGGTTTTGTGAAAAATTTTACAAGGTCAAATTCAGAAACTTTCATGAAATTCGATAATTTAAAATCTAACTGTTGAAACTGTACCAAATCTGGTTCACTCTTACGTATCAATTTTATGAGCTCTGTTCTGCAACATTTTTATTGGTGTCATTTATGAATTTTGCTTCCTGTTCTATAAAATATTTATATAACTTTAAAATTTAATATGAAAACACCGATGCAAAACAGGTTTTGTGAAAAATATTTACAAGGTCAAATTCAGAAACTTTCATGAAATTCGATAATTTAAAATCAAACTGTTAAAATTGTACCAAATCTGGTTCAGTCTTACGTATCAATTTTATGAACTCTGTTCTGCAACATTTTTATTGGTCTCTTTTATGTATTTTGCTTTCTGTTCTATAAAATATTTATATACCATTTAAAATTTAATATGAAACAGGTTGATGAAAAGTAGGTTTTGTGTTTTTTTTTCATTTGATGTGTATTTTAATTAAAATTGTCCAAAAAAACCTTAAATAATCCAAACACAAATATATGAATGTGTTGTATGTGATTTTTTTTTTATTCAAGGGGTAAACGCTTTTGACCGGAGCTATGAACCGCATACAACCAATCAACAATACCACCCCAACGGGGTTTGAACCTTGGTGGCAAGAACAACAATGCCACCTATAAACCATCACACCATGCCAATACCGGCAAATGTTGTATGTGAATTTATTCTGTAAGAAAAATAGAATTTATTAGGATTCGTTCAACTAATATATTTCTTTCATTATGTGAATTTTGCAGGACTCAGTTTCAAATTGCAATGATAAAAAGCAAGAGATCAACAGTGAGCGCTGCAGTTCACAAGCCTCCGCAGCTCAAGCGCGGCAGCGATAGGGAAATAACTTTTGTTGACAAACATGGGCAGTGGAACCTGCTTAACAGGCGTGTCTTTGACAGCAAGAGCATTGACAACAAATGGGGTCTCATATTCTTCAGCAATGATCCTCATCCTCCTCCACAATGGCCCTCCTTTACTATCCAAAATTTCACCTCTTCCTTGGTCAAAATATGCACAGAGATCGGAATAAAAATGGCAGAAGACCTGCAAATCTGCCAATTTCAGTCGGTGGAATGCTTCTCTGACCTTGCACAGCTTCGCTTAACTTTAGAAAACCTGCACAGTAAAGGCCTACAAATTCTCATATGCGTGATGGAAACCAAGAAATGTCAGGGATACAAAACTCTCAAACTTGTTGCAGAAACAGAGATAGGCTTAATTACTCAATGTTGTCTGCTTGCTAATGTCGACAAATACTGCGATCTGTCCAGCAAGCAGTCATCGCAGTATCTGGCCAATTTAGCCCTGAAAATGAACGCCAAATTAGGCGGAAGCAACGCCGTTCTTGCGCACAGTCCGTTTGGCAATTCCCAGGTTTTCTGGTTTGGGGGCGATGTGAAGTTTCCATCTAGTAACGACAACAGTCCTTCGGTGGCTGCACTTGTGGGAAGCATCAATAACCCAAACTGTAATCGCTGTCTCACCAGAATCAGATATCAAGACTCTGCACAGCAGCATATTGATCAGCTTGCAGATATGGTCAAAGATTTGATTGACGAATACAGGGATATAAACAGGGGTTTACCAGATAAGATCATCTTCTTCAGGCAGGGCGTCAGTGACTGTCAATTGGAACAAGTTGTCAACAAAGAAATCTCTGCTCTCAAACAGGCAGTGAGCAAATTTGAAGGTAAATATGCGCCGCGCATTTCCTTCATCCTTGCTCAGAAGGGTCGTCGCACTAGGCTACAAGTCACTGAGGAACAGAGTATTTACAAATGGCGCAGTATTCCTGCTGGTACAGTCGTGGAAAATTATGACAAATCCAACTCCAAGCACCTGAATTTCCTTATGTGCAGTCACAACGGGCAATCAGGGAAAAGCAGGCCAACAAATTATCGCCTTCTGTACGATGAAAATGAGTTTACTCTGCAACAGCTGCAGATGTTTATTAATGACCTCTGTTATACTTCTGTGAGAAGCAGGGAGCCACTGTCGCTGCCGCCTCCCCTGCATTACGCACATCTTGCGGCATATCGCGGAAAGCATTATGCGGAAGCTTCTTCTTCACTTGCACTCAACTTGCCCGAAATTCCAAAACTCATTCACAACTCCATGTTCTTCTGTTGAACATGAATATCGCTCCTCCCAACTGTAAATATGAATAAAGGCGCCAGCGCCCCCTGTTATTGCATGTAAATAAATAAATAAGCATAACTTTCATTAAATAATAAATCACAGATATAGCTTTTATGGGTTTGCCTTGGAAGAGAAGAATTCCAAAGCCTATTTTGAAGAAAATTCATTGAATTCGTTTCTGTTTTATAAGTTTTATATTGAAGTGGTTGCCTGTGACAAGTAAGAACTGATCAATCTGGGAAAGAATTAATATACCAAATCAATGATTAGGAAGAGAGTTACAGGATTATTCCCACACAAATATTTTTGGTATAACTGCAATGATGTATACAAAATATATAAAAGTATAAATGAAGTATATAAAAAGTTATAGCTGTGCTATGTATGAGGATAAGAAGTGAATGTGGGTGGCTTTCTGATTTATAGTGTTTTTGGTTTAATAAAATTTTGTATCAATTTAAAATGTGTTCAGTTTTTTTGGTATGGGATCTTAACTTTTCTACATAGATAAGGTTATCTTGTGTATTGAAGACTTCCTATTGATAAACCACATAACCTCATTGCATGTCATATTGTCTTGTCATGCAACCTATTTTTTTGTGCACTTTGTAGTGACTACATGATGTCAAATCTTAAGAAGTTGGTCACTCCATCATAATACCTTTGTCAAAAATATAATTGGCTTAGCTACCTTTTGACCATGCATTTATTTCCAAAAAAAAAACTAACTTCTATCACATCAGGTATGCACTACATAGTGAGAATTTATAGTCATTTGAACTAGTTCTAAGAGAAACAAATTTGTATTTTGGGTTAGAGTTAGGTGAAATTGATTTGTAAAGTAATCTCTTAATACTTTCTTTGGGGTTGGGTAGCATCAAACATTTGGTTTTTGTATATTGTTGGTTCTTGTATTCTTTCTCAAGTTTTTTGTAATTTTAGTTGGTTTCAATTGTTTGGTCTAAATTATTTTATTTCGTTTTTAGCTTTATTGTGTGCATTGCATACATGTTCCACAATTATTCTTTAACCTCTGATTAGTCATTACACTTTTTGCACCATCACTAGAACCAATTAGCAAGGCAAATGGCTTTCTCCTTTCAATGTGGCCACTCCAACACTAATACCTTGTTTGTAGCACCCCAAAAAAATATTATTTATTACCTATTATATAAATTATAACTAAAATTGAAAAGGCCACTAAACATTTAGAAATTACTATTTGAAGTATTGTTTGAGACAAATTGATTTAGTTAATAACGCATGTTTATATCATAATGATATGGTAAGATTAGTGTTTTTATTATACTTATTATTTTCAAAATGTTATGATTATGTTTATTGATGGAAATTAATTGAGTCTTAGCTTTTGCATGTTGTTTTGTCATTAGGTATAGGGAGGGTATTATGCAAGAAGACAATGGTCATAGTTTGGTAGTAACAAGGATAAGAGGATGGAGGAGTATAAATTTCAAATAAATTGTTCAAACCAATCTTGAAGCATAGGTAATTATGTAAGTGTATTATCTTTTGTCAACTGAATATTAATCATATCAATAGATAAGTCATCACTTCTAGGTTTTTATTATGTTTGTCTAATGTGATCTTGGTAATATAAGTTCATGTCATTTACATAGTGTTCATGGATTGAGTTTAATCGATGATTTATCTTATTCCTAAGGATCTTATGTTGATGTGTATGTATTATAAGATAGGTGAATCATATTATATAATAAAAGGGGAATGATAAAGATATATTCGGAGCTTAATAATAGTCTTGGAAATGATAATAAATATTTTTTTGTGACCTTTTGATTAGAGATAATGACATTTGGAACAAAAGAATAATAATGTTAAAATAGTTTCAAAACAAAATCATACACATACTCAAAACCCATTGGCTATATTTCAGTGGGACTTTAGTAAATTTTATAAAGTGCACGATTTATAATTAAGATGTGAGTTCAATGATTAATAAATGATTTTTTGAATTTATTTATTTGGTGATCTAGGTTAGAACGTTAATAGCTATCATGTTTGGCCTTAGATAGTGAGAGAAGAGGTGAGTTGTGGTAGCCATAACAACCACATTACTCTTGCACTAACATCATTAAAAATTTCAACCCATAGGAATTGCTAATGAAACAATGTAGCAATTAATGTATGAGTTGAGATTACAAATAATGGAGAAAACTCTTGATTTATTATTTGTATTAGATTCATTTTCTAGAGGCAGTTGTATTTGGGATTTTTGGGTGATAATTTTGAGTGGTTCTGGGAGCATTTGGAGACTAGTTTAAATAAAAGGAACAAAAGGAACAAAATATACTTTCTACACTAATCTATGAGAGGAGGAATGTACAAAAGTTAAATTGAATGTATTTAGTTACAAGTAAATAAACATAAAATCAATATACCATAACATAATGATTCACATGGGAAAAACTCTAGGTAAGGGAATCAATAAAAGTTGAAACCTATTTTTTTATCAATAAAGAATGGGTACTCATTTAGTTGTAGACTTTTTTTCTTAATTATGTAAGTGTATTATCCTTTTTCAATTGAATATTAATCATTTTGATAGATAATTCGTCACTTCTAGATTTTTATTATGTTTTTCTAAGGTGATCTTGGTAATATAAGAACATGTCATTTACTTAGTGTTCATGAATTGACTTCAATCGCTGATTTATCTTATTCCTAAGGATCTTATGTTGATGTGTATGTGTTATAAGATAGGTGAATCATATTATATAATAAAATGGGAATGATAAAGTTATATTTGGAACTTAATCATAGTCTTGAAAATGATATTAAATATTTTTTGTTATCTTTTGATTAGAGACAATGACATTTGGAACAAAAGAATAATAATGTTGAAATAGTTTCAAAACAAAATCATACCCATACTCAAACACATGGTCTATATTTCAGTGGGACTTTAGTAAATTCTATAAAGTACATGATTTATAATTAAGATGTGAGTTCAATGATTGACAAATGATGTTTTGGCTTTATTTATTTGGTAAGCTAGGTCAGAACGTTAGTAGCTATCATGTTTGGGCTTAGATAGTGAGAGAAGAGTTGAGTTGTGGTAGCCATAACTACCACACTACTCTTGCACTAACATCATTAGAAATTTATACCCATAGGAATTACTAATTAAATAAGGTAGCAATTAATGTATGAATGAAGATTGCAAATGATGGAGAAAACTCTTGATTTATTACTTGTATTAGATTTTTTTTGGAGGTGGTTGTATTTATAATTTTTAGGTGATAATTTTGAGTGCTTTGAGAGCATTTGGAGATTGGTTTTTTAAAGGAATAAAAGGCACAAAATATACTTCCTACACTAATATATGAGAGGAGGTATGTACAAAAGTTAAATTGAATATTTAGCTACAAGGAAATAAACACAAAATCAATATACCATAACATAATGGTTCACATGGGAAAAACCCTAGGTAAGGGGGTGATCCCACAATAGTGGTTTACACTTTTTGGCCTAACTGGACACTGATTTTTTTTTTTTTAACACAATCTCCACATTCGGGAACCTATAGCGATTGAACCGTAAGGAATTTGAAGATAATGTAAACTAGAGTCTTGTCATATTTTTTCTGTAGATTCTAAAAATATTTTTTTCAATTTTTTTGGAATCAGATTGCACTTCTTTTTCCATCTCCCACAAAAATTGGTTTTTTTCAAAAAACAACATTTTTAAAAGTGACGACACCATATAACGATAACTTTTTTTCCATGAAGGATAAAAATTCCAATTCTTTCAAATTTAGATTTAACTCCGGATATCTAGTGCTTCCACTTGGTTAGATAGTTTTATTGAATATTTTTCTTTTAATCAAGTTTCAAGTCAACGTCGATAATTCAGACATAGCGACCGTGATAACGCATAACTTTAATGATGTATCAAAATTTTCTTTTTTTTCTGATCAAGGACTCAATATCTGGTGCACCTTATATTTTAAATTTTTTTTTGATAATCTTCTATTTTTCCACTTGTGCGCATTAGAGAGTTTTGTTTTCAGTGAAAAACCTGTATTTAATAAAACTTAAAAAATAGATAGATAATATAATCAAAACATACTAAAATTATATTAGTTGGATAGCTCGTTTTGAGGGGAACCCAATACTAGTTGGGTTTTTGAGATCTTCTCCATTTTCATTCTGAAATTGAGCTTCGAAACGCAAAATTTTCAACAATTCTGGTGCCTTAGGAAGCAAGGGTGAAAAAAGAGGGGTTCGACCGAATATGTGTTCGGTCGAACATCTTGGAAAGTTAAGGTTCGTCCCAACAAATCCTGTTCCGCTTAGGAGGTGCGTATTTTTGAACCCACATCTTTCTTCTCTCATCTTTCGAAACACCCGATAGTAGAGATCAAATTCAATATGATAACGACAACAACAAGTTTCAAAAAACTTGTTTATCTTCACATAATATGGCTTTAACCTTTGAAACATTGTTTGCCCAATATTTATATGAGGATATGCATTACAAAAGTTCATATACATCTCAAATTATGTTATGTCTAGCCAATGTTTGATATTATTTTCATAAATACTTGGTCCAATCTTGTATCTCATAACATCTCTAGTATTTGATGATGGACGAGTCTGATCATGCCAAAACTTGAGACCAAGTTCCTAACAACATCTTCAATCCTGTCAGAATGGGGAGCTCTACACATAATTGCTCAATTGCCTTCTAAACTCTCATCCAAAA
>VDFB02072757.1:0-47444 GCA_007258455.2 Sequoia sempervirens
TTCTAAAGTAATGGGACTTAACGACAGCCTATCAGTCGCCACATATTGGATGCTGCAATTTCAACACATGAAATCCTTCACTCAATGGATAGATGTAATTGTGTTGGTATGGATTTCAAACTTGACATTTCCAAAGCTTATGAAAAAATTTGTGGAGTTTTCTCCTTAAATTTTTAGCTAGGTTTGGCTTCAATCTGACAGTGATGAATCTCATTTTTGAATACATATCTATTGTCAAGTGCTCGGTGTTGGTCAATGGGGTTCCTCATGGCTTCTTTAATGATGGTAAAGGGATAAGGTAGGGAGAACCCCTTTCCCCCTATCTCTTTATTATGATTGTTGATGTCTTAAGCCAGAATGTTTCAAGAATGCTAATGGATGGGTCAATTAAAGGTGTCAAACTCGTAACTTCCCTTGAACCTTCAACCATCCAACAATCTGTGGATGATACCATCCTCTTTGGGAAAGCTTCTATGGTGGAGGCTATGGAAGAATTATCTAAACAATTATGCCTCCAGATCGACCCAATGCATAAAATACAATAAGAGTATGATCTACTTCTTCAACAACACACAGGCCCTTCAGGATAGAGTGACTGATGTGCTAGGATGCAAGAGTGCGTCCCTTCCTTTTGTGTACCTAGACCTCCCCCTCATAGTTAAGGAAGTTTGACCTAGCTTTTGGAACTCTGTCCTTGAAATAATGTAGAGAAAATTGGCTAGATGGAAAGGCTCTACCCTTAGCCATGCTGGTAAATTGTAGCTCTTGGTTGTTGCTCTTTAGGGGATCCCGATATATTTTCTTTCCATTTTTTAAATCCATAGATATATTGCTGAGAAATTTGTAAGAATTTAAAGGAATTTTCTTTTGTCTAATATGGAGGAAAAGAAGAAATTGGCTTTGCTAAGTTGGGATATTGTTTTTCTTCCTAAATCTGGTGGTGGTCTTGGCATAAGAAAAGTCCAATTGACTAACAAAGCCTTGCTTGCAAAGGTTGACTGAGACCTGCTGAGGAACAAGGACAGGTGCACATTTTTTAATGTGAAGTATCTCAACAACATTCCCCTGATTAGTTGTCTCTCGGATGATCATCCCAGTGGCTCTCTGATTTGGAACAATATCTATAGGATCAAAAAGCTATTGCACTCTGGGTTGAGATGGAAACTTGGTAATGGCAGCAAAATTATGTTATGGGAGGATATCTAGCTGCTCGAAATACCCCTCATTCAATCTGACGTCAAGATTATGATGACCCCTGCCATGGTGATTTTTGGAAAAAATGTGAGAGACTACTTTTGCGAGAAACTTGGTTCCTTAAAGTGGAAGATTATTGAGATTCGTTGCCCTCATTCCCCAGAGTTAAGGCACCTGGCTAAGACTCTTCAAGTCATTCTCTCTCTAACTAGAATACCCATTTCTACTTAGGTGGATGAATTCTACTAGACTAGGGAAAGCAAGAGTAATCTCTCTATAAAGTCTGCCTACTTTTTGCTGTCTCTGTGCAAAGAACTCAAAATAGTATTTAGAAACATGTTTGGAACATGCAACTTACACCAAAAATAAAAAAAATTGGTGGATGGCAAGTCATAACAGGATCCTCACATAGGACAGCCTAAGGAAAAGGGGATTTCAAATCCCTAACAAATGTATGCTATGTAAAATTGATGAGGAGTCTATCCCTCACCTATTACTCCACTGTCTGTTTGTTGTTGAAGTTTGGGAATTTTCTTTTCAAAGGTTAGGTATCCATCGAACCATGAATGGTGATCTTAAGAGCTTTGTTAATAACTGGATTGGTCCCTTTCACCACCCTCTACCTAAAGAAATATGGCGATAGGTCCCTCCCATTTTATGCTGGTGTCTATGGAAGGAAAGGAATAACCGTATTTTCATAAATGTGGAAACAATCCCAAAGGAGGTCTTTAGTATTGGCCTTAGGCTTATTATTGATAACGTTTTCCTATATATTTGGAAACCTCTGAACAAACTCCCCTCAGTCTTGGATATCACTATGGCCAATTCCTAGAACAAGACCTTAGACCACAACTCCTTTGACAATTCAAAATCTTTGGCTAGGTTTAGCATTTTTTGGAAACCCCCTGCTAATGGTTGGTACAAACTTAATTTTGATGGTGCGGTGAAAGGAAATCCTGGCTTGGCTAGGATCGGGGGCATCATTAGAAATCAAAATGGCATATTGGTGGCGGGGTTTGCTAGTGGCATCAGGATACAAACCTCTATGATGACAGAGTCAAGGGAACTCCTAAGAGGTGTTAGGATTACTGTTACTCTAGGCATAAATAGCCTACATATAGAGGGAGACTCCAAAGTTGTGATTGACTCCATTAATAACAATTACTATTAGGGGTGGAATATCAGGAACATTTTGTTGGATATACAATTCTTACTCAACAAATTTGAAAGAATGAAATTAACCGACATCTTCCATGAGGGTAATAGAGTGGCTGACTCTTTGGCCAATTTGGATTCTTCCTGGGATTCATCTAAATGTTGTATAAATTTGGTGAGCCTCCCCTTGAATGTCCAAGGATTTATCCTTGCGGAGCAAAGGAATCTTAACTATTTATGATGATGTCTAAGATCTCCTTCATGGACTGGTACACTTTCCTTCTCACCCTTGTTCTCAATATGACGTGGAAAATGTTTGATGAAATTGGATTAGTAGTTTGAATAACAATGTCTTCTCCCAACGATTGTCGCAAGCTGAAAATCAGATATTAGTAACACATAAAGCCTCTGCTCTAATGAATGCAAAAAATAGAAAATGGAAATCTCAAGTTTAGACCCTCTTTTTGTTGTGACATGCAATTACGGTGCACAGAGGCTCAAATACATTGCACGGGCGTGGTGCAGAAACAGATGATTGCGACAAAGAAAATGTTGACTACAACGAAGGAAATGTTGGCTATGGCGCACTAGTAAACAATTGTGGAGCAAAAACCCTAGGCTACGAAAATACATAGATCTAACCAAAAAACAACAAAACTGATAATGGATATGATATTAACAGGTTGTTAGGATGCCAAAACAATAACTAGTAACCCAAAAAAAACCTAAAAACTATAATAATTGAATGATGTAAGCTTGTAAACAATGACAGTCAAATGTGTTGTTATGGGAAACAATTGCGGCTTTGTAATAAAATGATTACAACGCGTTGTACAATGATTGCGGTGTTTTAGACCCCAATTGTGTTATTTTGCGGATCGATTACGACAGACTCCTGAAAATCAAAATTTTGCTAAAAGTTGGACAATTTCATTAGATTCACATTGCGTTCACCAAATGTAGATAAGGCTTTAGAGTTCGGGGAATATGCATGAATCAATAATAGCAACCACAAACTATCTAATCCAGGCAATAAAAACCCTAATCCAACAATGAAGCATAAATGAACATAGAAATCACTATAATAATGCAATAAACCTCAAATCTCTATTCCATAGTTGAATCACCCCCATTGCTCTTCTCCAATTAGCTTTATTTGTTCTCAAATATGTAGTATGCAATATAGTCAATGGGCTTGATGTCGACAATTGATAGCTTGATCTCTTGATAGAAAAACTTCAAAGATTGTGGTTCAACCTTGAAATGAAGACAATGACTTGTTTTTATAGAAATTCCAATTCAAATGAAGGGCTAGGATTAGATGATGATGTATGGTGATCAATGGGCAATTGATTGAGACAAGGATAGGGATGAATGGACCAAAACTCAAGAAAGTAGTTGAGATTTAGGGCTTAGCTAGGAAAAGGATAAATTAAATAATTTAAGAAATATTATTTAATTATTGAATAAGAGGTGGAATGTTAAATATTAAATAATTAAAAATAATTATTTAATAAAGGAAGGGGACAAATGACAAATAATTAAATAATTATTTAATTATAGAGATAAGAATGCGATAAATAATTAAATAAATAAAATTTATTTAATTATGGCAAGAAAAGGCTAATGAATTTAATTAAATAATTAAAAATTATTATTTAATTATAGAGGAAAATGGCCATAAATAATTAAATAAATAATATTTATCTAATTATGGATAGAAAAGGATAAGTTAGTGACGTAATTTAAATAAAATTGATATTTATTTAAATTAATCAAAGGCATAATAAAGTTAAGTGAATTAATTAAATAATTTAAGAATTATTTAATTAATAGAGAAATTATGACATTAAAAAAAATTAAATAATTAAAATTATTCAATTATGCTAGGAAGAAGGTCAATCAGTGATAAAATGTTGCTTTCAGACTTGGGACATTTTTCAGTGTCTACAATTATGTTGTTCAATTTTAAGGGGTTGATTCAAGTGTAATGCTCTCATGACTTAGTCATATGACAACTTAACAAGTTATTTATTAATATTGTGTTCTTAATTCTAAAAAAGGTAGAGTAGAGAACTAATTACACATCTGTAAGTGCCCAAAATTAACTAGACCTTCATGGAAATCCAATGATGATTTGGAAAATTATCTCATGACCCATGTGGGATGAATAATGTCCTTGCAAATTCTCTAGCTTGATGAAAGTTCCCTTGCACCTCTAAGACCCTCCTTGATGTGTTCACCATCACAACAAGTTACATACTTTTTTTGCACATCCCTTTCATCCTCTAAAATTGTAAGTTTTCATGCCTCAAGTTGTAGGGTCAATTGAGAGATCCCATGATTACCAAGTGTAGTGTTGAAAAATGTCATCGATGACATTTTCACATTGGGCCCTCCTTGTAAAATTGAGCTTAATGATGCCTTGACTTAGTGTTGTAATTTGTTTAACACACTCACATTAGGTCTTAGTGTTACCCATTTTTTTTCACTCATAGGTTCAAAAAAAGGTAGGGTTTATTTTAAACTGAGTGTCTAAGGTGCATTTTTGTTATCCTTCTTCATTACATTCAAATGTATAAATGGAAAAATCTAGAAAAGGATTACAACTACAGATTATTACATTCATACACATGTATGTAATAGAGAAAGATTTAGATCTTTTCAGAAGAAAGAGTAATCTTTATTGAATGAATAAATGATCATTATCTCATACAAGCCATGAGAAATGAATGCGCATATAAGGGGGGTAACCAACCATTGCCTGGAATGATTGGTTCTCATGCATCTTTTTCCTCCTTGTTGTCTCGAGCTTCATCCATCCCTTTTAGCTCTTTCCGCTCCTAATCCTACATATGACATTAGCAATGGTGTTAGAGTATACTCTAAGCAATGACTGATTACATACATTACATATACATTCACCCTATCCATGTATACATGGATCATAATCTGCATTGAGTAAACTAAATGCACATTTTAGGTGTCCCTGAAAACCATTAGAATCACCAAATACACCTAAAACATGCCATGTTTTCTCTAATTTGTTTGCTTCATGTGTAGCTACAGGTGTAATCATGTCTTAATTCAGCATGTGGGTTAAAACGAGGCTCCCACAAGGGTTGAGCTCGGCATGCTGAGTTATCAAGTAATGAGCTCATTCGAGCTTATGTAAGTGGGAAATGCATTATTGAAGTCATCATATTAGCATAATTATGCAATGGTAGTGAACATGCATACATAAAATGCTTCATTTTCATCATGTTTCACATTATTTATTGTTGTTATGTTTAACATCATTCCTACTGAAAACAATCACAACAGAAGAATACTGCCATCATATCTAAGGTCTAAGCCTTTATTGAATGGATGACTATGTGATTAATGAATTCAAAGGCAACAATCATATCTATGATTATAGAGGAAATAGAGGAATTTCAGTAATTCATTTATCTATTCATTAGAACCGCGGTGTTTTCAGAGTTGAATGTTGGTGCTAGCAAGTATAGTTATATGGAACAGATTTCTTAAGAATGAAGAGATCTAACTGTCTCAGGAGTCATTCACAAGTGTAAGGACTTAGTACTCATTTGACCATATCATGCAAAGTTGGTGCCTATTATGCAAATACAAAATCTATGTGATGCATATGAAGGACAATAGTCACAAGTGACAATAACTTGCAGATTGAAAGCGTACAACATTATAATGGAATTCAAGATTATGGTTCGTTTGAGATCAAAAGAAGCCTGTAACAACATACTTTCTTGTTTCCGTAACTGAAAGGATTATTGTTTGAGTTTTCAATCTGTGGGTTTCAGAAGAGAAATAATTCAGTAGCTCATGTTATAATCTTGCTCAAATCTTATAATAGTAAAGATGATTGTAACATTGCTAGTCGCTACTATTTGGCATCACAAGAAAATAATGATGCTAACGATGAGGATACAAAATGAAGGTAATGTCAAAAGTACAATGATGCTAACTAATGTACAGAAGCAGCAATATGTATTGTGATGAGTAACAGACTTTTCAAGGATAGGTACCAAGTCAAAGGCAGCCACATATGGGGATATTCACCATGTATTACAGTCAACAAATAGAATAAAAAAAAACAAACCTTTAGGGGCAGTGATCTCATGACTACATGAGTATTTGGCATGAAGGATGCATTAATGCGAGTGCATTACACAAATGCAAACTACATGATCATTGTGATAGTGAATAATAAATATTTGAGACTGTGGAAGGAAAGCAAAGAATAGTTTAATGGTCTAGGACAACAATGGCAGCCATAAGCTCATAACAAATGCATAAAGTCCAATGATAATGACAATTCTATTCACAAGAATATAGAAGACCATGACAATGTGAAATAAAAATAGCTATAGAAGTGTGATATACAGTTTGTTAGCTCGTAGTTTTCTTCTACAGCCATAAATTCAAGATAACCCAAAAGTATAAAAGAACTTCTATAGCCATAAATGAAAGACATTCAAAAATGCAGAGATTTCAATTTTCATATAGCTTTCACAAGACCCAGAATACTCTTTATGGAGGAAGTACACTGAGAGAAGGAGCTCGGCCTGCAAGAAAAATAGATTTTCAATTCTCTATGAGCATATTTTAGAGGAAAATACAACCATTCGAATGTAGGAAGAGCAGAATGCGAAAAGCATTTACAACATACAGGGGCCGCGATTGTAAAAGTATAATATCTTTCAAAATGGAGAAGAAAAAAAAATGTTTTGGCTTTAGAAAAGCTTACTCAGTGCAATGGAGGTTGAAATTGGTCTGAGAAGGCATCAAATCTGCTAAAGAAGTCATCTATTATACTGGTTCGAGCCATAGCCTACTTAGATATGTTTAATAAGGTCAAGGCTTTGTCACGAACAGGGGAAAACCCAGAAGTGGCTGTAAGATCACATAGGGAGCTCATTTTGTTTGCTAAGCCCTCATTCCTGTAGCAGACGTAATCATATACAAAAACTACAAAATATTGAAATCACGGCTGCAATATAGGAGTAAACCCACAAATTTTCTTGCACAAATACAACCCAGGTGTAAGCATGAAAACATACAAGAAAGTAAAAAAAACCATTTCTATTATTTTTTGGATAAACAAAGCTCAAGGTATCGTTTTCTTTACACAAAGATAATGAAGCTTACTTTGATATAAACAAACAACTCCAGAAAGCCCTTCAGAAACTCTCATCTTAACACCATTGAAAGCTTTAGCTAAAAACTTCTATAGAGATTCGAGCTCAACCTAGGTTCTCCATGACGACGCCTTCAAAAGAGCAGCAAAATGAAATGAAAATGAAGAAAAAGTGATTGCCATTCGATTTAGGGTTTGTGAAACCCAAAAGGCATGATGGGAGGAGGTATTTTTGTGCCCTAAAGTTTTATTTAAAAAAATTCATGCGTGACATTTCCATATGCTTTATATTTCTTTTAACATTTCCAAAGACTTAGTCCTTAAGCTTTGGTGTTGGGTTTTTATTTATTTTGCATTTGAGGCAAAATGTATAACTTTATTTAAGTGAAAAAATTATAGCCACTTTAAATAAAGGTCATTTATAGATGCAAAAGTCTTTATTTTTACATTTAAAATTCATATTGTAAATCATTTATTTAAAGTGATGATTATAAATCACTTTTCAATAAATGATATTTGAAATGTAAAAGTAGAGATGTCATGGTAATTTTCAAAGGAGATAGTCAAAAGGAGATATAAAGAAGCTTTAAAGCTTTTGCTTAAATCTCGGAGGAGATATGCTTGATTTGAGCCACAGGAGAAGAAATAGGAAACATATGCTTATATGATCAAGTCTTGAGAGAAAAAGATGGAGAGTCTTTTATGATTTGCTAAAGATATGGGAAGGTTGGAATCAGTTTGAGAACATATGCCAAAGTTATAGGAGCTGCTTTTGACTCAATTATAAACATGTGGAGAATCTATTGGAGACTTTAATTATTTTTTTAAAGCAAATTGGAGCATTTTGGAGCCTTTTTGATGTGTCATCATGTTGGACAAGGTCAAATTGGACTTTTCCACCTCTTTGGAGCCTTTTGGGATGAGAATCAATTGCTAAATTTTTGGCTTTTTGAAGCCATCCGAGTTCATGAAGTTTCTAGAGCCTTGTTTTGTGGAACAACTTGGGTGTTGGCTACTTAGTCACAGTTGCTACTCATTATTCAGGGAGTTCTTCTTGATGCAGAATTAGACTTAGTGACTTTTTACAGTCCTTTGTCAAACTTTTGCAGGCTTTTGTAACTCATTTCTGGATTTGGAACACAGATATAGTACCTTGGATATTACAACCTTAATCTTTGTCTTCTTATTCTTGCAGTTTTGTGCATTATCAAATGGTTGATCAATTTATTAGTGAGATATTTTAATCTCCTTATAGTTTTGCCTCATAGTTTCATGCCATTTCTGCAAAAGTATATTCATGCAGGTTGCAAGTTATGTTTAAAGTTGCATCATGTCTTTTAGAATGTGAAAGTATTTTCCGTTTAGAGGATAGTGCATTCAAAATTTCCTGTGAAATGTTTTTGCATGAACCTACAAAAAATAAGTTGTGCAATTTGAATTTAGTCATTAGTGTTCAAGTGTATGCAAATCTGATTATTCCTTGTCCTTGTCAGTTTGGTGTATCACTTCATTTTTTATATTTTCAGTTTTAGTCATTTTCAGCATATCTTTCTCCCTTTTCCTCTACAAGTTCAGTAGTTTTAGGTGATATACAAACTAGGAATCTGGCCTTCTCCAGAGGTTCATTTCAACTTTAGGTGACCCATAGCTTTGAAATGATCCCATGTTTCCCTAGAAAGCTCAGTTTTCATAACTTTGCATAGGGTGCATTTCTAAGAGAACACTTAGGCCCTTGTAAACTAAATAAACTTAATCATGTGCCTTATTCAAGGTGTCGTAAAGTGTTGTAACACACTTTCACACTTTTCTAGGGTTTTCATAAATAATTGGGCTTCTTTATGCCTTAATTGGCCTTATTTTGCATCCACAAGCCTCATTTAATGCATATTTTCAAGGATAATCCCGACACAAATCAACATCCAATAATAATTCAGGTGTTTTAGGTTGTGTGGCCTACTTTTAGTGATCTGGGACTCATACGCCACCTTGGGCGTATGAGTCCCACCTAGGGTTTTGGGTCTCGATCTGGATTTTACAACTTTCTAAGCATTTTTGAAAATGGTCGCATAAATTATGCCTAATGGGACTCATACGCCACCTTGGGAATATGAGTCCCATGTGGCCCAAAATTAAAATTAATTCAAATTCTTGGTGGGATTTTATCCTCCTAGATTTCATGTCGACTTGTAGTGTTGTAATTTTGGGAAATTTGGCATAATTAAGTATAAATACAGGGTTCTTTCACTCATTTTCACCTAAGACTTTTGTGAGAGCATTCATAATAGCAATTTTGAGTTCACAAGAGTATTCAAGTGTTTACAAGAGCATTCAAGAGCATTCAAGGGTAGATTATCAAGCATTTTAGAGCATTATTCAAGCATCAAGCATCATGTCAAAGTCTTCATGCATCATGTTTGTCTTTGAACTAACAATTGTGATGTAGGGTTTCATGATTCAAGCAAGTGTTCAACTCAAGATCTATCCTATTCAAGCAAGAGTCAAGGTCTACATCCATTGGAGCCATCTCATACATGTTTGCAACACTTTATTGCTAAGGTTTGGTGAGTTGCAACATCATATTTTATTCATTCATCATTCTCCATTCCTATTTCATTTCATTTCAAGGTTTGACTACCAAAAGGGGGTTTGACCAAGGTAAACCCCTTTCCACTAACAAAGCATCATTTTTCCCTCTCTTTAGTGTGTGATTTGCAGGTTTAGGTTGAAGACACATTGAAGAGCAAGTTTGGAGAAAGTTGTTAAAGTTGTCAACTTGCATTGGAGATACTTGGAAGACTTCTACAAGTTGCAAATCAGGGTTTTGGATTCGGAAATCAATTGGAAAGGATAGAGCAGACACTAAAGAGCGTATTCAAACTGTGAAACCATTAGTTACAACTATTTTCCCTCTATTTGGCTCATGATTTTGAGTTTTCTTGACTCTAAAAAACATGAGTTGCTTCCTTGACTACCTCTCTTCTCCCCTTAACCCATTGTTAACTTTCTTTGATTGAGAGTCTTATTTTATTTATAACACCATCATGCCTCATGCATCTAGGTGGTTCTTGATTCCATTCAAGTTGTGTATGCATTTTTCCAAGAAACTTTATAACTTCCTCATTTCTCTTTACTTTTCATTTAGTATTAAAGCTCACATTCCTAAATTTGCAAGCTTCTCTTAGCCAAATTCCAAGATCCTCCATAGAATTTGTGCTTCATACAAGCCTATAAGATTATTTCTTTTACAATTTGAAGCTTTAAATCTTCCACACCAAATATTCAAAGTAATCTACAATATTCCCATAGAGTTTAATTTCCCTTATTTTCATGCTTCCATCAAGAGGATTATCTTGGAGGTGTAGAGGAGAAGACACAAAAGAAATTGAAACCTCCAAGAACATAAGCCACATAAGCTCTTCACAAGTTGTAGGTTCATTTCTTTTAATTATAGTAGTTAGAATTTATTTTCAAAAAGGGTAGCTTAGAAGTATTATTTAAATCACACTCTACCCATGGATTACAATACTATATCCTTTCTTCTTGGTTTAGATTTAGAGTTTAAAGTAGATTTAATTGTTTCTTGGATTAGATTAAATTAGTTACAGTTTATTTATTTCAAAGGCATTATTCAAAGCAAGTCATATGCAAACAAGATTTACATCTTCAACATGAAAATGAGATCCATCTCATCAAACCAACAAACAAATCGAAACAAGAGCTGTCAAGACTCTTTTGTCAAGAAATTTGAAAATCGTGATTTTTTTTTGTAGATTTGCATTTCAAGAATTAAATTCATTTAATTGCACATTCACCCAAAAGTACAAAAAAATACAAAAAGAAGTCATTTACTTGTTAATTAGATAGCTCATTGGAAATATTTCTCAAAAAAAAGAACACAAAGAAAGGTAGCTTAATTGTTAATATGCTTGCTTTGTAAAGTTCTTGTTAGTTCTACATTCATCCAAAATTGAAACACCAAAAACACAATGGTAGGTCTTTTCATAAATATGCTTCAAGGCCTCTTAGAGATATAAAATCATACAAATACCTTGCTAACAAGCCAAAAATAGAAAACAAATAATCCAAAGCAAATAGTCAAGGAATCAAGGAAAGTCGAACTAAGATCACTAAAGTCACTATGCAAACCTTTCACTTCTCCATCTCACTAGACATCTTATGCCCATGCAAATTGGAGTCAAGGTAGATTGGATAGAGGTCATCCTAGGTGAGATATGGGTGACTCAGCTAGCACATGAAGTAATCGATCAAGAACAAGTGAAACAACAAATACAAGCCTTGTAATAGGTCAAACAAAACAATAGACACATAATTCTTGTAGAAAGATTGTTTGAAGTAGAAAATCAATGCCTCAACAAATTTTTGTCTAACACTCATCAATATCTCAACACCATCCAAGTAGATTTCATACCAAATCACACTAGGCTCATCATTACTACACCGTTAAAAAGACTTAGAAGGATGCAATCTTACATCAACACCACCCATCAACATCGACAAACAAAATCGAATGAACACATCAAACAAATGCCATTGTCACTATAAGGGCACTCCTTCCTTGTGAAGAGGGTAGCCCTACATATGATCCTCACTCCACCAACTTTTTTCATGCAAACAAAATCGGTTTGCCACCATTCCATATGCATAGTGGCAACACGCAGAATTTGTCATCTTTGACTTGCACACAATAATGATGAACTAGATTTGAGGATCAAAACATTAGATACCATTGCAGAACAAAACTCGCAGATTGTTAAGATGAATTTGAAACACATAAACACAACCATAATTACCTATTTGTCTCAGACTACAAATTTGTCCTTTAATAGACAAAGACCTGTCATAAAATTCAAACAACATATCAAACATTAAATTTCAATTGATTAATATTGATCCAATACTTGCGACCGCTTCGGTCGGATTAGCAGCGTTGACGTGATGTGGATGAAAGTCCCAATCTGTGTGCCGGCATCTGGAAGCAACCTCATCAATGCCTCTCAATGGAGAGAGGCGGCGGTCCACGCAAATTAATATTGGAAAGCTCCTCCTTAACCATATCACCAGATATGATGACTTCACCGCCACTCAGAAACTTGATTGACTCAGACTCTGATGCAACTGGCTGGCATTTAATATAGAACGCGTGAAATTAAAGCAACTGCAACCAAGGAAGCTGCAGTAGAAAGCAACCCTGTTTGAAAAGTCGCTGTTAGAATAGAATACAAGATTTTTATTGTCTGGAAGCTTAAGATGGTTTATAAGAATTTAAGTTTGGGTTTTATTCATATGTGATTTAAGAGCTTAAAGCTATTGTTTTAGCTTTTGGGTAGTTACAGCGAATGGGGGAGGACTCGTTATGTGCACAGAGGTTAAAAAAATGGTCACTTAGAATTTATGTCCGATATCTATTTAGAGACGCTCCAATAATGGTGTGTTACAACCATCAAAAAAATTGCACAACTGATCCAACACATATTCCTTTAATAAATGTTTTGACCAATATGTATGCAGCTATGGGTACTAATAATATTGCACAACTCTTCCAATTAAACTTTCAAATTTTAACTTATGGGTATACAAGCGGACAACTATTGGTACATGTGAGAATTTTTAGTGGGCTCTTAATTATCATGTATTAATGAACAATTATTGGTATGTGGGTGGTCATTGGATCCTTTCCCCTAGATGTTTTGTATTGTGAGAGTCTTGTTAGCTTACTTCTTTGTATTTGATTTTTAGTAGAGTCATTTTAATGGAGTTGGAAATAGATGTAATCATTGTTGCACTTCTTTAGGTATAGTGTGTGAGGACCATGATCAAACATAGATAAAATAATGGAAGTTTATATTAATAAAAATGATCTTAAAGAAAGATACAACTAGTATATATATATATATATATATATATATATATATATATATATATATATATATATATATATATATATAATTTATTAATAATATTTATAAAAAAGCCGAGAGATATCCTAGTATGTATAGAAAATGAGTTTGCATGTTGGTTACATTTCTTTTATATGCATGTCGGTTATATTTCTTTTATTTCTTTTATAATATATATAATCGTCGACAGGCAGAAGAACGTCAAAACAAACATAGCTTCAAAAAATGTACACGCATCTTGTGCTTTCATTGTAGAAGCCTCTCGGCTTAAAGATCAATTATGCATGTTTCCTATATTGATTACATTATCTAATGACCTTTATAACTTTACAAACACCTTATTTTCCTATTAACTAATCAACACATCATAAATTATTAAACTAGTAATATTATTAAGCTACTACAAACTAGCACTTTGAATTAGGATCTAAATTTGATGGACAATCTTACTTTTCAAGCAAATTTTTGAGACAACGATCTATTTAAAATTGTCCTTCAAATATTTTGGCATATCTTATTTTTAAAATGTATTCAATACATTAGATATATATTTAACTATAATTCTAAATTTTTATGGTTTATACAAAAACTTCCCTTTTCTATAATACAATTTTAGCAAAGCTTTAATTGTATTTTACAACAAAAATCTTTGAGTATGACCAAAAAATCATCAAATTTTGGCCTAGCTTTAGATCATAAACCTAACATATAAATGATAATTAACAAAGATATAATAGAAAACATGTAGTCAAGGGAGCATTGGAGACATACATGTTCTAAGGTCAATCTCTGATGCTCATTTATGTCAAAGTGTGTGTCGTTAGAATTCTCATACCATGTTTGATTCTTGAATCCTTACCCTATTCAAGACGTAGGCGAAACAATTGATTTTGGGTAGGCATAGATCACTAGGTATAGTCTTGTGGTTTAGGACTACTTTGTAGTTGAGGCACATAGTTTATTATCTTGGGGTCTTGTAGGTTGTTTGGTCTCATGCACAAATTACTAAAAAAATTCATTCATTCATTCATTCATTCATTTAATTATTTGTCTTTGTAACTTTGCAATTGTCCCTAAATGATTTTATGACTTGGTGCTTTCATGTTCAAAAAATCTCTCATGTTTTTCTATGTTTATCACATGCATTGGTTATTTTAACAACATTTTGGCTATTCATTGAACATCTTATGATGCGCTAGTTTTGCAATTTAGAATAATCTACATATTGATGAATGCATTTGGAAACTAAATTTTTTTTTATAGAAACAAAATGTAAGAGCAAATGTGTTAAGCCAAATCACCAATGTATTGATTTTTTTTATATAGTGGATTATTTTTATTTTGTATTGATGGAGTTCAAAGCTCATATTCAAAGAAATTCCACATAATTTTCATTACTCTTAGTAGATAGAGAATCACACCTAGCCACAAGAGGAATCAACCCAACCCTGATAAGGGTAAAACCACCAAATTTTTCACTTAAAGCACTCAACAAAAACAAGAGATGTTGTCCTTGAAGAAGACACATACATACAAGAGCATACCACAACAAACTTAGAAAATGTCCTTGTTAAACCAAAATAGGTGAAAAATATATAAATTTATAGTCAACAACTATACTAATATAATAATTGTTTATGTAATATTTCAAAAGTACTTACTATTAGGACTCAAATCTACATTTTTATTTTGAATTAAGTCCTTACCCCTTTTTGTGCCTTAGCCATTTTGCCCAAGTTTATAACTGATTCAAGATATTTTTCATGGGTGGTCTTTTGACAAAGTTACTTGGAACAGTTGGGTAGAGCATGGACAATTAAGCCCAATTGTCTTTTGAAGATTTACAAATTTTCTTAAGGGGTGAAAGTTATGCCTTTGTGGATTTTCTCCTTCCATCCAGATGGAGTCATTTTCCCCACAAGGTCATGTTCATTAAGGCTCTCCCGCAAAATTTTAATTTGGTTGTTGGTCCCTACAAGAGGAAGAAATAAAAATGATTAAGTGCCCTTTGTAGGAATCCACCGTCCATCTGAACCTTCCCTTTGGCTCGCTTTAGTCCGAGTCACTGGGATTTTTTTTCTGCTTTAATCTAGTTCACTTGTGATAATGATGTGTGATAGACATTGGGATTTGTTTCTTGATTTAGTGACTTCCTAGTTGAAGAAGGGGAAAAATAGTTCAACACAATTTGCTGAACAAGGAGATGTGGTGTGATTCAGATATTAATGCTTACATGTCTTGTGTAATGCTAAGTAAGGAGATGTGGTGTGATTCAGATATTAATGCTTACATGTCTTGCGTAATGCTAAATAAGGGATTTGTTTTGGTGAGTGAAGGAAGCTCAAATGAAGAGGAGCTTACCAAGCTATTTCATATCAAGTTGTAAGCCAAAGGTAAAAAAATTATGCTTTTTTTTTATTTATGCTCTCACTTGAATTTGATTTCTAACAAGATGGTTGAAGAATTAGGATTGAAAGTGATGAACCATCTCCATCCTTACTCCTTTGGGTTGATTGAAGGATAATACAAAGTTTTAAGTCTCAAAGCAATGCAAGTTTTGGTTTTGGTTTAGTTTAAAATTTGTAGATGAAGTTTTCTTTGATGTTTAGTTCCTATTGGTATTTGTAGTGTGATCTTTAGGAGTCCACACTTGTATGATACATATGCTATATATTTCCAAAGAAGGAACTGACACATACTAGTCTTGAAGGGAAGGGGATATTTCTTGAAGGCCCTTAATGGCAAGTCCAAAATTGTTTTGGCTAGTTCATGTCAAAGGGGAAGTGCTTGATCAATGCAAGTGGAAAATTGTGGTCTCAAAGTTGGAGAGTTTAGTTGTAAAGTATGAAGTATAGCTTCATCTATGCAAGGAGAAACATACACAATAGGCTAATGTGTGGAAAAAGTGTACCAATTTTTAGGTGTTGTTCCTTTTGTAGCGCAAAGCAAGGTGACATTTAAGAGGGATGAAGGGCACTTGAAAGGTCTTCATTAAATCTAAATATTTTGGGGGTTAAAATCCTCTTGGTTGAGCAGTTGTGATCTAAACATTCAAGTCTTATATGTGCAAGGGAAACAAGGTCTTGTTGGTACTAGAGCTCATTGGAGTGTTGTTGAGACACATACAGTGTGAACTTGTCATCAAATTTATATAATGAAGATGTGGAAAGGATTGGTGCAAGTCAAGGTAGGTATGGGGCATCTTTGAAATGCATTCATTCAAAGTTGTAGACCCAAAAACTAGTCAAAAAGACAAGATTGATGAGTTTGTTGATTACATAGGTGGCTAATTATGTTCACCTTGGTGAACACATAATCACTATTAGCTAACTTTTCATTCACCTTAGTGAACATGTCACAAAGAAACAAGTGATATACTAGCAATGAGACAAACATGTCTCAATGTGGGTAGTGAGTTAGCATTTAGAATTCCAAACATTTTAATTCCAATTATGATGGTTGATCTTCCAAATTCTCATTCCAGGGAAGGTGTAGGAAGGTGTTGTTTCCCTTCTCTACACCTAGGAGATGGTGTGACTCTTGTTGGTGGTGTGTAGAGCCATCATAGAGAGACTAGGCAAGTGTATGCTATTGCAAGTTTGTATGTAACATGGGGATATGTTGTTGAAATGTTCATAGTTGTTAAACTGTATTTGAGCTTATTGAGGTCTAGATATAACTTCTATGATCCCATAGTAATGGAATAAGGATTCATTGCTTCTTAGGTTGAAATTTTTCACCTAAAATAGGTTTTCTCTAGGTTAATTTGTGTGTTTTAGTTTTGAACATTGTTTGTTATGTTTCATTTTCATATTTTATAGTTGTTAGATCTTAGTGATTTATTATTGACTTATTTTTTGAATATCAAGAGTTATATTAGATAATAGAGATTAAAACGCCATATCTATTTATTGATATGCTTGAATGTGTGGATAATAGGGTGAAGAGTTAAGCCCATATATGATATTTCTTATCAAAGGTATGGCCTTGCTCATGGAAAACCATGTGTTAGGAACAAAATTATATTACATGTACCCAGATCATGTGTTAGGAATTTTAAAATGGCAGAGAGAGCGGGAGATTGCACAGGGGGTTCCAGGGCTCCTGTGGGCATCGCGGGCGGCTCTTCGGCTCCTGTGGGTGTCGACAGTGGTTCCCCTCTTGGTCTGGCGGTTGGTGTGCTGGCGGATGGCTTGGGTGTTGGTCTGCCGGTTGGATTGCAGGAAAAAGGTTGGGGCGACGGTGGCAAACAGGGCAGTGGTGGCTCTGTTCCTTCAGTGTCTAGAATGGCTAATGTTCCTGGAGCGAATATGCTCGGTGGTGGGCAGGCTAAGAGTGTTGGTGCTGCGGCCAAAGCCAGGATGAGTGTCGGATCAAAGCTGGGGCTTTCTGGAGGTTTTATTCTGGTCCGGAATTCAATCTCTGTGAAGCTAAAAGATGAAACTGTCAACGAAATTGAGGAGACTGCTGCTGACCTCTCTGTTCATGGAGTGATTTGTCGGTTCAAAGGTTTTTGGCCCATCCTCCCTCTTTTGCACTCTTGGATTACTTTTGAATGGGAGCCTCTTATTTCGGGTAAAGTTCACATTTTTCCTATGGCTAAAGGTTTTTTTGTGGAAAATTTTGACAATGCTCAGGACAGAAATGTTATTTTGTGTGACAAATTTTTTAGTTGGGAAGACAAATTTTTGTTGATGGTCAAACCTTGGCATTCTGATTTCAACCCTGTTTCTGAAACTTTTAACAAATTCCCAATTTGGGTTCGATTACCTAATCTCCCCCTTCATCTTTGGAATGTCTCTCTTTTGGAGGAAGTGGGTGATGCTCTTGGAGATTTTTTGATGGTGGATGAAGAATCTTCTGACATTCTTCATTCCACCTTTGCTCGCATTTTGATCGATTTAAATGTTTCAAAAGGGTTACCTGCTGAGATCTTACTCAAATCTTCTAAAGGCTCTTGGATCCAATCTTTGGATTATGAAGGAATTTCTTTCCGGTGTAGGAGATGCTTCAAAACTGGACACGCTACTGCACATTGTGGTTTTGCAAAAAATACTAAGACATCAACTTGGTGGAAAGGGGCTTCTCAACAACATTATACTGTTGAGAAGAATGCTGATCATAATAAGAGTTTTTCTGAGGTGGTTGTTTCGGAACCACAGGACCGTGGAACCCCCCCTCCGGTCGTCTCTTTTGGCGAGGTTGTTAAGGCAACCCCTATTGAGCCATTGGCTGCCTCTCCGGATGAAAGTGCCTTGGCTGTTCATCCCGACAGCTTTTCTGATAAGTCTCAATCTTTACAAAGTAGTCATGAGGACAATCCCAAGTGTAAGGTTGTTGGCTTTCATCATCATGAAAATATTAAGAAGGTGTGGCATAGTGCTACGCAGGTGGAAGAAGGATGGATAACTGTCAAGGGTAAAAAAGATAAATCTTCACGGCCTTCTTTCGATATGACTCTTCACTCCCACAAGAAAAGTGCTAATTGTAAATCTTGATAGGTTTTGTTTGGGTGCTGGTTTTTTGTTGGCTGTAGGGTGTCCTTTCTACAGCCTGGCTTTTCTTGTTGTAAAGGGTTACGGATCGCTTCAAAATCTGCTTTTCCCTAATATCAAAAACTGCAGACTTGAAAATCATTTTACAATTGGCGTTTACCACAAGTCGTTGGTTTAATTGATATTAATGCAAATCCATACCGAAACAAAGTGATCTCAGAGGTTACAAGAGATGGCTAAAGAAAATATTATACATGGTCCAGAAGCATTATTGAAAGATGGTTGCATAAATGGATGGCAATTTTAACAGATTTATCCCTATGAATTCATGTAAGAGAAATCCCAGAAAGACGGTGCTCTGAAGAAGCTCTCATTCTCATAGAAACCATCTTAAAAAAATAGAAACAGTTCTAAATTGTTTAGCAACTTTTTGAAAGTTGTCATAACCGTTTACTAAACTACGGAGAATTCAGATATCCAATAAAACCCATTAGAAAATATATTCAAGGGCATCATATACACTGATAACCTGTTCTAAATAGGCTTCTCCATCTGTTATATATTGTTCTTCAGGAAGGTTTTAACCATCGAGACAGAAAAATTCATTCATTTTGTGCTGTAAATTTCACCAGTTCTTCAAACCTTCTGAAACGTGCCTACTAAATTGCATACAATCTGCATAGCAGAAGTCTTCTATAAGCCATTCTAGTTGCTAAGAATTCACTCAGCATGTTTATTACGAAGATTGTGATTTTGGAAACATGTTAGTCTGCTATCTTGAGTTATCCAGAGGATGCAATGGGCAAACGTTCATGCTGTAATTTTCTGCAGACAAAGTTCATAAACGAAGCTATTGATGAGTAAAAATATAGATGAAACTGCATTCCTTGGATTTACAAAACATTTTTCAACACTACGTTTTCTGAACAATGTTATTGAAAGTATTTATTAATTGCTTGAACTTGATGTTTGATATGGGTCTGAGAGGTGCATGCTGCAGACCATAATCCTTCATCTTTGCATCAAAACAGTTACTCGAAATTGTTGCAAACTCTGTCTAGCTCTCATAAGGATCACTGTTGTGACCAAAGTGCATCCATTTTTGTTATTTTTACTGAAACAGATCCTCTTTGAGTTTCCTCCATTTATCAACTGTGGCATTCTTTTTGAAAAACAACAAATCCGACGTTCATTTAGTCCTCTTAAAGCCTGAAAACCTTGATAGCATTTTTGGTAACATAGGGTTGTTTGTTTTCTCATCTGAAATTCTAGAAAGAATCACTAAAAGGAATTGTCGTTTGTATTTTTAGAATTGTATTATTCATTTCGGTGAAAATTTAATTGAGTATGTTTATTAAATTGGTTGAGTATAATTGGTGACCGTGAGGATAATGGTATGTTTCTTGATTACGTCAATTATTAAAGGTTAAAGCAATGGAGGTATGATATAAGAGAAGAGGTAGGGATTGTGCAAGGGCAACTTTGGGGGAATGGATATCTCTCAGTGCTGAGATCTCAGCTGAAGAGGTATCAACATATACTCATGCTCCTTTATCAGATAGTAAAATGAACTCACAAATGATATAAAATCATCCATTAAAAATTATAAGTAAATTTAGAAATCCTAGAATATCAATTTACATGCATTTCCATTCAAAAGAGATGCCAAGAGTTCTTAGAATTAAAAATTTGCATTCTCATTGTAGGAATTTGCCTTTTTTGCATTTCCTCATGAATTTTATATGTTTCTTGTAAACTTGCTTTTGTTACATTTTATTGAAAAGAAATAGCAAGTGTATTGTTTTTCTTTCTTTTTCTTTTCATTATCATTTAGTGAAGTTCATTTAGTAAAGTTTATATCTTAGTTGTATTGATTTGAAAGATTTTATTTTTAGAATACAAAAATATAATATTAATTGTATTTTACTTTTTCGTTCTTCTAAATTGTATAGATTTACATTATTATTCTTAGTTTATTTTTTATTTTTGTCAAAATATTACAAAACCTTCAAAATTATTAGTACAACTCAAACACGTTTCTTGCACACATCACTCCTTATTTTCTTTGATTGAGAATCTTATTTTATGTATAAAACCATCATACCTCATGTATATAGGTGGTTATTGGTTTCATTTGGTTGCCTATGCATTTTTCCAATAAACTCTACAACTTCCTCATTTCTCTTTACTTTATCATTCAGTAGGATTAAAGCTCACTATCCTGGATCTGCAAACTTCTCTTAGCCAAATACTAAGATCCTCAAGAGCATTTGTACTCCATGTACAAACCTTTAAGATTTTTTTTATTTTTACAATTTGAAGCTTTAAATCTTCCACACCAAATCTTCAAAGCAATATACAATATTCCCATAGATTTTAGTTTCCCTTATTTTTGTGATTCCATCAAGAGGATTATCTTGGAGGTGTAGATGAGAATATACAAAAGAAGTAGAAACTGTTGAGATTAGCCAAGAATTTGAAAGCACAAATTGATAACCTTTCACAAGTGAACAAATATGCACAATAGTACATGTCTCTCATATAAATGAAGAGTGTGTAAAATATAAATAGAAATCTTGCATATGCAAGGTAGGAGTGAAACTTTTACTACCCCTCCAAAGGTACAACACTTGTGAGCTTACTTGGCAAGTGTGTGAGCAAGTGGCAAGTATGCATTTACTAGGTGTCTCTAATGATGAGGGTACATGTCTCAACCACATGAGGTAAGAAAAAAGCATAAAAAACCTAAGTAAACTTAAGCTAAGTGTGAATAGTTCAATCGTGGAAAGGTGATATCCTAACTAGATATGTAAATATACTATTTATACTAGCATAAACCTCTAAGAACATAAGCCACGTAAACTCTTCACAAGTTGTAGGTTCATTGAACTTTTAATTATAGTTGTTAGAATTTATTTTCAAAAAAGGGCAGCTTAGACTTGCAGTATTTAAATCACACTCCACCCATGGATTGTAATACTATATTGTTTCTTCTTGGTTTAGATTTAGACTTTAAAGTGGATTTAATTGTTTCTTGGATTACATTAGAATTAGTTGCACTTTATTTATTTCAAAGGCATTCTTCGAATCAAGTCATATGCAAACAAGATTCACATCTTCAACAAGAAAATGAGATCCATCTCATCAAACCAACAAACAAATCAAAACAAGAGATATCAAGGCTCTTTAGTCAAGAAATGAGAAACTCATGAAACAAAAATTATAAATTGTGCATTTGAAGAATTAAATTCTATTGTTGAATATTCACCCAAAAGTACAAAAAAATACAAAAAGAATTCATTTACTTGTTAATTAATTAGCTCATTAGAATTATTTATCCTGGGAAAAAGAACACAAAGAAAGGTAGCTTAATTGTTAATTTATGTGCTTTATAAAGTTCATGTAAGTTCCACATCATTCAAAATTGAAAATTGAAACATAAAAAACACAATGGTGGGTCTTTTCACAAATAGGCTTCAAGCCCTCTTAGAGATAGAAAATCAAACAAATACCTTGCTAACAAGCCAAAAATAGAAAACAAATAATCCAAAGCAAAGTCTCAAAGAAATCACAAAAATTTGAATTAAGATCACCAGTCACTATACCAACCTTTCACTTATCCATCTCACTGGGTATCTTATGCCCATGTATATTGGAGTCAAGGAAGATTGGATAGAGGTCATCCTTCATCCTAGGTGAGATAAGGGTGACTCAACTAGCACATGAAGTAATTGATCAAGAACAAGTGAGACAACAAATACAAGCCTTGTAATAGGTCAAACAAAACAATAGGTGCATAATTCTCTTAGAAAGATTATTCAAAGTAGAAAGCCAATGCCTCAAAAAGTATTTATTTTAACACTCATCAATAACTCAACACTATCCAAATAGATTACACACCAAATCACACTAGGGTCATCATTACTACACCATTATAAAGACTTAGAAGGATGCAACCTCACATCAAAACCACAATACCACCCATCAACATCGACAACCAAAATTGAATGAACACAACAAACAAATGTCATTGTCCCTATAAGGGCACTCCTTCCTTGTGAAGAGGGTAGCTCTACATATGATCCTCACCCCACCAGCTTTTGCCATGGAAACATAAGTGATTTTCCACCACTCTATATGCACATTGGCAACACGTTGGATTTTTCATCTTTGACTCGCACACAATAGTGATGAACTAGATTTGGAGATCAAAACATTAGACACCGTTGCAAAACAAAACTCATAGATTACTAGGATGAATTTGAAACACATACACACAATCATAATTACTAAATTAACCCAAATCACCACTAAAAAATATCTATTTTCTTTTTATAAAAAATTAAAAAAACAAATTTACAATTTAAGAACCTTCCTACATGAGAATTGCCTATTTGTTATACACAGTTGACCATAAATAATAACTAATTAGTGGAAGATGGCTGGATCATAGTTAAGGGCAAAAAAGATAAATCCTCTCGGTCATCTTTCGACATGACTCTCTGCTCCCACAAGAAAAATGTTAAATGTAAATCTTAATTGGTCTGATTTGGAGCTGGTCTTTTTCGCTGGCTGCTTGCTGTCTTTTCTCCAGCCTTGCTCTTTTTTGTTAAAGGATTCAAGGTCCCTTCAAAATCTGTTTTTTCCTATATCAAAAACTAATTAAAACTCAACATATTAAATTTTAAATTTCAATTAATTAATATTGAAAGTTAAATATACATCCAATACTTGCGACCGCTTCGGTCGGATTAGCAGCGTTGACCTGTTGTTGGTGAACGTCTCAGTCTGTCTGCCGGTATTTGGAAGCAACCTCATCAATGCCTTGTCAATGGAGAGAGGCGGCGGTCCACGCAAATTACTATTGGAAAGCCCCTCCTTAACCAGAAACTTGATTGACTCTCTGATGCAACTGGGTGGCATTTAATATAGAACGCGTGAAATTAAAGCAATTGCAACCAAGGAAGCAAGAGGGACGCTGCAGTAGAAAGCAACCCTGTTTGAAAAGTCACTGTTAGAATAGAATACAAAAATTTTAATGTCTAGAAGATTTAAGATGTTTTATAGGAATTTAGATGTTGTTTTGTATTGGGGAAGTCCTTTTTTTAATATCGAAAGAATGCAATTGCAGTTAAAAACTGTAAGGAGAAACTGTACAAAACAGATCAGTAAAAGAACTATTATAAATCGTAGAGTTGTACAAACAACCATAGCTTTATACAAACCGAAACTACCTTGCACAGCAGCTGCTCAACTCGCTGAAATATTACAAAATGTAGAGCTGTACAAAATTCTATACAAACTGAAAAAAAGATCTTAAACCTTGAGTTATACAAACATCCTTTTTGCTCAGCAACTGTTCAACTGGCAACTTGATTTGTTGAATCTGAAAACTCAACGTGAGATTCTTCATAGCCTTATTCTGGAACATAGAAAACAGGGCAGCAAGACAATAGAAAATAGCTTTATTTTTATTTGCATTTGATTTTCAACGGAATAGTTCTAATGGAATCGGAAGTAGAAGAAATCGCATGTTACATCTTCCTTAGGCCTTGTGTGTGAGTACCATGATCAAGTACACATAAAAGAGGATCGTACCCCGGACGGATTTTGGCAGAATGGATACCCCTTAGACCTTGGCTCTAAACTAAAGTGGACCCCCTTGGGGGTATCTCCAACAATTATATATATATATATATATACAAAGATTTATTGTATGAGTTTCATATATTGATTACACCTTTTTTCCTATTAACTAACCAACACATACCATAAATTATTAAACTAATAATATTATTAAGCTACTACAAACTAACACTTTGAATTATGACCTAAATTTGATGGTCAATCTTACTTGTCAAGCAAATTTTTGGTGACAACAATCTATTTAATATTGTCCTTCAAATATTTAGATACATCTTATTTTTAAAATATATTTAATACACTAGATATATATTTAACTAGAATTCTATATAAGTTTTTATTGTTTATACAAAAACTTCCCTTTTATGTAATACAATCTTACCAAAAATTTAATTATATTTTACAACAAAATTCTTTGAATATGATCATACACTCATCAAATTTCGGCCTAGCTTTATATCATAAACTTAACATAGCAATGGTAATGTATTTAATGCATTAGATATATATTAACTATGATTCTATATATTTTTTTAATGGTTTATACAAAAACTTCCCTTTATGTAATACAATCTTACCAAAAATTTAATTGTATTTTACGACAAAAATCTTTGAATATGACCATACAATCATCAAATTTTGACTTAGCTTTAGATCATAAACCTAATGTAGCAATGGTAATGTATTTAATGCATTAGATATATATTTAACTATGGTTCTATATATATATTTTTATGGTTTATATAAAAACTTCCCCTTATGTAATAAAATCTTACCAAAGTTTTAATTGTATTGTACAACAAAAATCTTTGGATATGATCATACAGTCATCAAATTTTGGCCTAGCTTTAGATCATAAACCTAACATAGCAATGGTCATTAACAACTTAGATATAATAGCAAACATGAAATCAAGGGAGCATTGGACACATATGTTCTAAGGTCATTCTTTGGTGCTCATTTATGTCAAAGTGTGTGTTTTAGAATTCTCACACCAAGTTTAATTCTTGAATCCGTACCCTATTCAAGACATAGATGGAATAGTTGATTTTGGGTAGGTATAGATCACTAGGAATAGTCTTGTAGTTTAGGATTGCTTTGCAGTTCAAGCACATAGTTTATTATCTTGGGGTCTCATAGGTTGTTTGGTCTCATGGACATTATTAAAAACTTTCATTCGTTCATTTGATTATTTTTCTTTGTAACTTTGTAATGGTACCTAAATGATTTTATAACTTGGTTCTCTCATGTTTAGAAAACCTCTCATGTTTGTCTATTTCTATCACTTGCATTGGTTATTTTAGCAACATTTTAGCTATTCATTGAACATCTCATGATGCACTAGTTTTGCATTTTGGAATTTAATCTACATATCGATAAATGCATTTGGCAACTAACAAAATTTCCTATAAAAATAAAATGTAATCTGAGCAAGTATGTTAAGACAAATCACGTATATATTGATAGTTTTTTATAGAGTGGATTTTTCTATTTTGAAACGATGGAATTCAAAGCCTAGATTCAAAGAAATTACTAGAAAGGTTGCATAATTGCAATTACTCTTAGTAGCTAGGGGTCACACCTAGCCACAAGAGGAATCAACCCTACCTTGAAAAAGGTAAAACCACCAAAAGTTTCAGTTCAAGCACTTGACAAAAACAAGATATGTTGTCCTTGAAGAAGACACATACATACAAGAGCATACGACAATAAACCAAAAAAATATCCTTGTTAAACCAAAAGAGGTGAAAAATATATAGATTTATAGGCAACAACCAATATAATAATGTACTTTAGGTAATATTTCAAAATTACTTACTATTAGGACTCAAATCTGCATTTGCCTTTTGTCTTAAGTCCTTTCCCCTTTTGTGCCTTAGCCATTTTTCCCAAGTTTATAACCGATCTGAGATATTTGTCATGGGTGGTCTTTTGTCAAAGTTACTTGGCACAATTGGGTAGAGCATGGAAAATTAACCCTAGTTGCCTATTAATTTTTTGCATATTTCCTCAAGGGGTGAAAATTATGACTTTGTGGGTTTTCTCCTTCCATCTGGATGGAGTCATTTTTCCTACAAGGTCTTGTTTAGTAAGGTTCTCTCGCAAAAGTTTAGTTTGGTTGTTGGTCCCTCCAAGAGGAAGAAATAAAAATGGTTGTGTGTCATTTTTGGGAATCTATCGTCCATTTGAAATTTCCCTTTTGCTTGCTTTGGTCTAGTTCACTTGAATTTTTCTTCTTAATGGAAAAATATGCTCATCCGATTTTGCAAGCATTTCCATGTGAACTGACTCGCTTCTGATTGCAACCCAAATTTTCACATTTCCTCATGCTCATCATTTCCTCACAAATGTAGTTAATTTCCAAATTGGCTAAGTAAATTCTTTGCGGGCAGATGGAGCCCATATTCCTACACTTGCTCCCTGTGATATCATCTTTCCCTTTCAAACTTTTCTAAGTGAACTTCTCCTTTCAATTGCATTTGTTTGATTCACTTCCTTTTCCCCACATACTTCCTTTTCTAGACCTTCTCCATCCATTTGAACCTCTATTCCCAAAGTCCTTCATCTAGTTCAGATGCCTTCATCTACAAACCTATTCCATCCTATTTTATCATTCATACCTTGATGACATCATCCCAACCTACTTGCATCATCATGACATCACCTCATCCAAAGCTCCCATTCCATTTGATAACATGTTTATTCCATCCTTGCTAACGTCACCAATGAAAGTTTCCATCTGAACCAAATTAGTCTTATTTGCATTTTGAGGTTAGAAGATCAATTCTAAGTATCTGACTTGCATAAAGTTGATGAAGGCCAATAAAGCTAAGAGTAAGGTTTGTGGGTAAATCAATCTGAATGGGTTATGTATCCAAAAAGTGAAATTTTCTTCCAAATGAGGTTTTGCAAGATCTTGATGGGTGTCAACTTGCCTATGCCTATTTGAAACCAATTTCTCTCGTAAAAAACCTTGCGGAAATATGGTAGTGAATTGTTATAGTTCCAAATGATTGTGGAGGTTCTGCACTTGTTCTAGATGGCCCTCGAAAACTTGCAAAACTTTAATTCAAGGTGCATAAAGCTCCAAAAGGATTCGAGTGTCTGTATTTTTATGGTTTTGATATGTTATTGTATTTCATATGGTATTTTAATGGAATCAAAGTGCTTTTAATGTATCTTTTAACAACCATGGATTTATTAGGAAATTTCAAGATGGTTTTTGGCACTAAGGACTTCAAGGTGTAAATTTTAATTGAACAACTACCACATTTATTACTAAATGATCACTTATGATAGACAACTTGTCGATAACTCCCTAGGGCGAGTTGTGACTTGTATGTATTATTATTTAGTGTGCAAGCTTGATTTCACCTACAAGCAGTTATGTTGCCATTTATTCCATCTATCAAAAGTTATTCCAAAAGCTTCCCCTTTGATTTGAAGTGCCCATTTAGGGAAAAATTCAATCTAGACTATGGATGTAGGTGCAACATGATTTAGGATTTTTCTAGAGAATGTTTTTAGCACTGGTATTTCTACTAATTGGATGGTACACACAAAGCATAACAAAAGAATATTCAAAAGAGTAGAACTTGCAAAAAATGCATGCAGAGATAGTCGCAAGAAGGTAGAGGTTGTATTTAATATTGTTATTGAAATGTTGTAATGTTATTTTCTAGTTTTATGTCTACATTTTTGTGTGTGCAAATTCAAAAAATATAGGTCATTATGGAATTTTTTCTTCAGCACATTTGTCATTGTGAATGTAATCATCATTAGAGGAATTTGATAAGATTCTAAATCTATTACATTAGTTGTGACAACTCTTTTGTATGATTGCATGCGAGTGGATAATTCAATGATGGATAACTAAGTAGATAAAACTATAAATGGTATTTGTTGATGCTTCAAGTAAGTAGATCATCTCCAGTTTTCCATTCCTCCTTGATAATTGTGACTCTGTTTCCCTAACATAGGCACTAGCATTTTGTATGCATTCCAGTCACCCACACATAAACAAAATCCATAATATTATTTATTTTCAATTTCATTTTGTGAGTTCATGATATCAATGCTTGTAGGTAGTGAAGAAAACCATTATCTATGAATCATCAGACTTACCCCACCTTGTACTTGTTTCCAAGGTGTTACATCATCTATATAGGGGTTAAAGATAACTAGTTTTCTTAGTATAATGACAATACTATCCTTTGGTTTATTTTTGTTTATCATACTTGTAATTTCAATACCTATTAAGGTATACCCTTGGGAATACCCTCTCGAGTTTAAGCTAGGCTCAAAGTGTAGAAGATGAAATCCACTCTTGTTGAGTTAGCTTACAATTCTCCATAATTTTTTTGATGAACTATTTACCCACATGTTGACAACCCTAGCCTTATAAGTAGAATTTGTTTTAGGAAGTGGAGCAATGATTTTGAGACCTAACAATTACTAATAAGGTATGTCAAAAAATAATAGCTATAAAAGCAAGCACATAGTGTATCACTTATATTATTTGTAAGGAATAATAAGAACCATGGAGATGTCAATTAAAAGAATAGTTAGCGAAGAATTGTTTGGAAAACATTTTTTGAAACTAAAAAGTAGGCATTTAAATGGACTCAGAGAAGGTTGCTTGGAGAGTTAGAGAGTCATTTTCTTTAGCCTTTGAATGATTTATGAATGCTTAGTGATCCAAAATTGAGTCTTATTATGCAAGGCCAACAAGTCATGGTGGTACTAGGTAATTGGAGTGCTATTAGACATTTAAAGTGTTGATTCATCATCAAAATGGTGTAATGTGAATGTGGAAAGGATTGTTAGAGATTGGTTGAGGTATGAAACATCTTTGAAGTACATATGGATTCAAAGTTGTGAACCTAAAAATATTAAAAATAGTTGTAAAGGCAATATTGATGAATTCACCAATTATATAGGCAGTGAACATGTGTTCATGTCCTAGAGAATATATAATCACCACCAAATAATTCATGGTTAGCCCTAAAAAGGATGTAATAGAGAGAAAAATGATATATTGGTAAAGTGGCAAACCCTTCTCTATGTCGGTAGTGAGCTAGCAGGTGAAATGTCATTTAACATTTCAATTATAGTTTTGATAGTTGATCTTCCAACTTCTCATCATAAGGAAGGTCTAGGGAAGTGCTATCTACCTTCCTTGCATTTGGGAGATGTCAAGACTCGTATTGGTGGTGTGTAAATCCATTTTAAAGAGACTAATCAAGAGTATGTTGCTAGTCTATTTGTAATAAGGGGCATATATTTGAAGTGTTTATATCTCTTGAGGTGTATTGGAACGTGTTGATGCATAGGAAAAGATAGATTTTCTAATCCATTTCTCTTCCTTCTTACATAGTGGAATGGGGAGTTGTTGCTCCTTACATTGGAGATTTTCACTTGAAGTGGATTTTCTCCATGTTCATTTACATGTTTCAATTTTGAACATTCTTTGTTATGTTTGCTAAAGTAGATGTTAGAAAAAAAATTATAAAGTGTGTTAAAGAGATTAAAACCTATATTCATTTATTGGTAATTGAGTGTGTGGATATTCCACCCTAGTTTGTGGATCATGGTATTAGAGTAATGAAGTCATATGGATTATTTGCTTATTTGCTTGATTGTAGGAGTTGTGAGTGTATTCCATCCATGAGGTCAAGTGGGAAAGGGAATCTATTATCTTTTGATCTTGAAATTGATTCAAGAAAGTGGTTGAGATTAGGAGGACAACAATAATGATGAGAGGTGAAGATGGAGAAGCAAAATTTTGGAGGTTGGAAGAGGATTTGACCAAAATATTCATTGTGTAGTGGAAACTTGATTGGTTGGAAAGAATGATGATCTCCCTCACAAAAAAAATGGATAAGTCTAAGGTGAACCAAAGAGAAGGTGAATTTGAGAAAGTGAGTATATAGAGCAAGGAGAAATTTTGAAATTAAATAAATTCTTCAAAGTTGAATCCAAGATAGATATACTATTATATGATGGAGAAATAAGAGTAGAAAAACTAGACCAATGGGTGTCCCAAATGGAAGTGTATTTTAGTTCGCATTGGTTTTCTTCACAACAACAAATTTATTTTACAAGGTCAAAACTTGTCAGGCACACTCTTACATGGTATGAGAGCTATGCATACTCATTTGAGGTTTAGAAAGTAGCAGTAGTGTCAGAGTGTGAAGATTTCAAGTCACTATTGTGGAAACAATTTTATCCCATTTGTTATGAAGAAGAACAATGAGTGCAATGACATAATTCAAAGCAAGAATAAGAGCAGAGAGTGCAAGCATATACAAGTGAGTTAAGAAAAGTGTTGTTTGGTTTGAGAAGGACATTGAATTGAACATTAGGTGCTAATAAATTATGTGGGAGGTTTGTTTGATCACTCGCAATTTAAGGTAGTCCCCATGGCCAAACCCTGAAATATTCATGAGGTGTGTGCCCAAACACATTACCTTGAGTTGAACAAGAAAGGAATTTATTTGGCTTACATGGTAGCAAGAAGATCCTAGAAGGAAATGGTAAGAGGAGTTTTACTTTCATGGAAAGAGGGAAATGCAAATTTAATTACTTACATGGAGAAGATAAAGATATACATGGAGAAGATAACCATTGGAATTCATTTCTTGAGTTAGTATCTTCCCGGTTGAAGAAGGGGAAAAATGGAAGCACAATTTTGGTGAATAAGAACAAGATGGGATGTGATTCAAATATTGATGCTTACATTTCTTATGTCATGCTAAATAAAGGAGTTGTTTTGGTGAGTGAAGGAAACTCAAATGGAGAGGAGCTTACCAAGTTATTTCATATCAAGTTGTAAGCCAAAGGTAAAAAGTTTAATGCTTTATCTGATTTATGCTCTCACTTGAATTTGATTTTTGACAAGATGGTTGAAGAATTATGATTGAAAGCAATTAACCATCCCCATCTTTACTCCTTTGGGTTGGTTGAAGGATAATGCAAAGTTTGAAGTCTCAAAGCATTGCAAATTTTGGTTTTGGTTTAGTTTAAACTTTATAGATGAAGTTTGATTTAATGTTTAGTTCCTATTGGTATTTGTAGTGTGATCTTTAGGAGTCCACACTTGTATGAGACAAATGCAATATATTTCCAAAGAAAGAATTGATGCATGCTAGCCTTGAAGGGAAAGAAACATTTCTTGAAATCTCTTAATGGAAAGTCCAAAATTGTTTTGGCTAGTTCATGTCAAAGGGGAAGAGTTTGATCAATGCAAGTGGAAAATTGTGGTCTCAAAGTTGAAGAGTTTAGTTGTAAAGTATGAAACATAACTTCATCTATGCAAGGAGATGCACATACAATAGGTTAGTGTGTGGAAAAAGTGTATCAATTTTTGGGTGTTGTTCCTTTTATGGTGCAAAGCAAGGTGGCATCTAAGAGGAATGAAATGCACTTGAAACCTTATTCATTATTTCTAAAGATTTTGGGGATTAAAATCCTCCTGGTTGGGGAGTTATGATCTAAACATTTGGGTCTTATATGTGCAAGGGAAACAAGTTATTGTCGGTACTAGAGCTCATTGGAGTGTTGTTGAGACACATAAAGTGTGAATTTGTCATCAAATTGATATAATGAGGATGTGGAAAGGATTGGTGCAAGTTAAGGTGGGTATGGGACATGTTTGAAATGCATTCATTCAAAGTTGTAAACCCAAAAACTACCCAAAAAGACAAAATTGATGAGTTTGTTGATTACATAGGTGGCTAATTATGTTCACCTTGGTGAACACATAATCACTATTAGTTAACTTTCTGTTCACCTTAGTGAACATGTCACAAAGCAATAAGTGATATACTAGCAATGAGACAAACATGTCTCAATGTGGGTAGTGAGTTAGAATTTAGAATTCCAAACATTTTAATTCCAATTATGATGGTTGATCTTCCAAGTTCTCATCTCAGGGAAGGTGTAGGAAGGTGTTATTTCCCTTATCTACATCTAGGAGATGGTGAGACTCTTGTTGGTGGTGTTTAGAGCCATCATAGAGAGACTAGGCAAGTGTATCCTATTGAAAGTTCGTATGTAACATGGGGATATGTTGTTGAAGTGTTCATAGTTGTTAAACTGTATTGGAGCTTATTGAGGTAGATATAACTTCTATAATTCCATAATAATGGAATAGGGATTCATTGCTTCTTAGGTTGAAGTTTTTCACCTAAAGTAGGTTTTCTCTAAGTTAATTTGCATGTTTTAGTTTTGAACATTGTTTGTTATGTTTCATTTCCATATTAAATCATAGTGATTTATTATTGTAATTGTTTTTTTTAATACTAACAGTTATATAGATGATAGAAAATGCTTGCTAAGATGCATTGAAGAGATTAGAACACCATATCTATTCGTTGATATGATTGAATGTGTAGAAAATCCACCCTAATTTACGGATAATAGAGTGAAGAGTTAAGGCCATATACGATATTTCTTATCAAAGGTATGGCCTTGCTCATGGAAAACCATGTGTTAGGAACAAAATTATATTACTTGCACCCACATCATGAGTAACTGCAGACTTGAGACATCATTTTACAATTGGCATTTACCACAAGTCCCTGGTTTAATTAATATTAACTCATATCCATAACGAAACAAAATGATCTCAGAGGTTACAAGAGATGGCTAAAGAAAGTATTACACATGGTCCAGAAGCATTACCGAAACATGGATGCATAAATGGATGGCAACTTTAACATATTTATCCTTATCAATTCATGTAAGAGAAATCTCAGAAAGACGGTGCTCTGAAGAAGCTCTCATTCTCATACAAACCATCGTAAAAAAAATTATGAACAGTTCTAAAGTGTTTAGTAACTTTTTGAAAGTTGTCATAACCGTTTAACTAAACTACAGAGAATTCAGATATCCAATAAAACCCATTAGAAAATATATTCAAGGGCATCATATACACTGATAACCTGTTCTAAATAGGCTTCTCCATCTGTTATATATTGTTCTTCAGGAAGGTTTTAACCATCTAGACTGAGAAATTCATTCATTTTGTTCAGTAAATTTCACCAGTTCTTCAAACGTTCTGAAACGTGCCTACTAAATTCCATACAATCTGCATAGCAGAAGTCTTCTATAAGCCATTCTAATTGCTAAGAATTCACTTAGCATGTTTTTTACAAAGATTCTGATTTTGGAAACATGTTAGTCTGCTATCTTGAGTTATCCAGAGGATGCAATGGGCAAACGTTCATTCTGGAATTTTCTGCAGACAAAGTTCATAAACGAAGCTATTGATGAGTAAAAATATAGATGAAACTGCATTCCTTGGATCTACAAAACATTTTTCAACACTGCGTTTTCTGAACAATGTTATTGAAAGTATTTATTAATTGCTTGAACTTGATATTTGATATGGGTCTGAGAGGTGCATGCTGCACACCATAATCCTTTATCTTTACATCAAAACAGTTACCCGAAATTGATACAAACTCTGTCTAGCTCTCATAAGGATCACTGTTGTGAGCAAGGTGCGTCCATTTTTGTTATTTTTACTGGAACGGATCCTCTTTGAATTTCCTCCATTTATGAACTGTAAGATTTTTTTGAAAAACAACAAATCCGACGTTCATTTAGTCCTCTTAAAGCCTGAAAACCTTGCTAGCATTTTTGGTAACATAGGGTTGTTTGTTTTCTCATCTGAAATTCCAGAAAGAATCACTAAAAGGAATTGTCGTTTGTATTTTTAGAATTGTATTATTCATTTCGGTGAAAATCTAATTATGTTTATTAAATTGGTTGAGTATAATTGGTGAGGGTAATTGTATGTTTCTTGATTATGCCATTCATCAAGGATTAAACTTTTGGAGGTATGATTCAAGAGATGAAGAAGAGATTGTGCAAGAAAACTTTGATGGAATGTATATTTTTCGGTATTTCAAGATCTCAGATATCCCTCAGCCTTGACAGTTCAACTGAAAAGATATCAACATATAATCATGCTCCCTTATCAAATAGTAAAATGAACTCATAAATAATATAAAATCCTCCATAAAAATTATAACTAAATATATAAATCCTCCTAGGAAAAAGAACACAAAGAAAAGTAACTTAATTGTTAATATGCTTGCTCTATAAAGTTCATGTAAGTTCCACATCATTCAAAATAAAAATTGAAACATAAAAAAACACAATGGTAGGTCTTCTCACAAATAGGCTTTAAGGCCTCTTAGAGAGAGAAAATCAAACAAATACCTTGCTAAAAGCCAAAAATAGAAAATTAATTAATCCAAAGCAAAGTGTCAAAGAAATCACAAAAAGTTGAATTAAGATCACCGAAGTCACTATGCCAACCTTTCACTTCTCCATCTCATTGGGTATCTTATGCCCATGTATATTGGAGTAAGGAAGATTGGATAGAGGTCATCCTTCATCCTAGGTGAGATAAGGGTGACTCAAGTAGCACATGAAGTAATTGATCAAGAACAAGTGAGACAACAAATATAAGCCTTGTAATAGGTCAAACAAAACAATAAGTGCATAATTCTTGTAGAAAGATTATTCAAAGTAGAAAGTCAGTATTTGTTTTAACACTCATCAATAACTCAACACTATCCAAATAGATTACACACCACATCACACTAGGGTCGTCATTACTACACCATTGCAAAGACTTAGAAGGATGCAACCTCACATCAACACGACAATGCCACCCATCAACATCAACAACCAAAATTGAATGAACACAAAAAACAAATGTCATTGTCGCTATTAGGGCACTCTTTCCTATGAAGAGGGTAGCCCTACATATGATCCTCACTCCACCAACTTTTACCATGGAAACATAAGTGATTTTCCATCACTCTATATGCATAGTGGCAACACATTGGATTTTTCATCTTTGACTCATACACAATAGTGTAGATTTGGAGATCAAAACATTAGACACCTTTTGAGAACAAAACTTAGAGATTGCTAAGATGAATTTGGAGCACATACACACAATCATAGTTATTAATTTGTTTCGGACTGTAAACAAGACCCTTCATAGACAAAAACTGTTTATAAAATCTGAACAATCATACTAAAACACTATTTATAAATTTAATATTAAAAATAATTCATAATCTTAATAATTTAACATCATTCTTCAACTATCAAACTAAATACCACCCTCCATCTTTATTGATCTACATTAATTATATATCTCATCAAATCACCACTAAAAAATCTCTACTTACTTTTCATAAAAATAATCTTTAAAAAAATAGAATTTAAGAACCTCCTACATGAGCATTGCCTATTTATTACAGTTCATTTGACCATAAATAATAACTAATTAAAACTCAACAACATATTAAATTTTAAATTTGAATTAATTAATATTGAAAGTAGAATATACATCCAATGCTTAGCAGCGTTGACGTGTTGTTGGTGAACGTCTGAATGATTTGGAAGCAACCTCATCATTGCCTCTCAAATTACTCAGAAACTTGATTGACTGAACTCTGATGCAACTGAGTGGCATTTAATATAGAAGGCGTGAAATAAAAGTAATTGCAACCAAGGAAGCAAGAGGGACGCTGCAGTAGAAAGCGACCCTGTTACAAGAGAATACAAGATTTCTAAATGTCTGCAAGATTAAGATGGTTTATAAGAATTTAGATGATGTCTTGTATTGTGGGAGTCTTGTTAGCTTATTTCTTTTTTTATTTGATTTTTAGTGGAGTAATTTTAATGGATTTAGAAAATAGAAGTAATTACATGTTGTATCAGCATAGTGTGTGAGGATCATGATGGAAATAGAAGTAATCACATCTTGCATCTTTTTTTGGTGTAGTGTGTGAGGAACATGATTAAACATAGAGAAAATAATGGAAGCTTATATTTATAAAAACGATCTTAATTATATGGGTTTCTTATATTGATTACATTATCTAATGACCTTGATGACTTTTAGAGACACCTTTTTCCTATTAACTAACACACACATGCCATAAATTATTAAACTAGTTATTATTGAGCTACTACAAACTAACACTTTGAATTAGGATCTAAATTTGATGGTCAATCTTACTTGTCAAGCATCTTTTTGTGACAATGATCTATTTAATATTGCCCTTCAAATATTTAGATATATCTTATTTTTTAAATGTATTTAATACATTACATATATATATAACTAAAATTCTATATAATTTTTTATGGTTTATATACAAATTTCCCTTTTAGGTAATACAATCTTACCAAAACTTTAATTGTATTTTACAACAAAAATCTTTGAATATGACCACATAGTCATCAAATTTTGGCCTAACCTTAGATCATAAACATAACATAGCAATGGTCATTAACAAAGCTATAATAGCAAACATGAAGTCAAGGGGGCATTGGACACATATGTTCTACTTGGTCAATCTTTGATGCTCATTTATATCAAAGTGTATGTTGTTAGAATTCGCATGCCTATTGAAAATAGGATGACATTTAATTGCAAGTCCTAAACATTAATTATTTCATGTATCTCCTAAGTTCTTGGAATGTGTTCAACAACACTAAGATTAGGATGAGATTAATTATTTGGATGAAATAAATCATGAAATTGACATTTGTAGTTATTCCTAAATAATAGGAGCATGTGAGTGCACACATGGTAAGGTGACACTCACCTTGAGTTCAGTTAACTATTCGGAGAAAGAGATAAAACTTCTAAATGCATGTAATGATCCTAGGATTTAGGATTTGATGTTTGCATGCATGAAGTTCAGTTCAGTTTAGTTCAGATGAGTTCAGTTCAGTTCAGTTCAAAATCAGTTCAGTTCAGTTCAGTTCAGTTCAGTTCAGTTCAAATTCAGTTCAATTCAGTTATGGTTCAGTTATCTTCAGTTGCATGCATGTTGGTTATTTTGAGTTGCATGTAGTTAGCTTCAGTTAACTTGGAATGCATGGCTAATAAGTTGAGTTGTATGAAAAATAACAGGGACTACCTCCAGTTAACAGGGGATGACCATTATTGCATGAATGGTGTTGAGTAAATGTTTCAATTAACAAGAAATCACTTGGAGCCAACTTGGGCACTCAATATGCTTTCTTGGATTTACCTCTTTTGCATGTTGAGATATTTCTGAAGGCTCGGTTAAGTAGGATTACTTATGGGCACCAACTTTGAGGAAGAGCTTTGGAATTATCACCGAAGTGAAGGATGAGTTGTAGCTTCAGTTTGGGATGCCCAAATGGATGAAGCACATGTTTTAGCATTGTTCTTCACAGGATAACCCTATTTGCATGAGATAGGTGTACCTTTTAGGGATAGGGCTTGTGCATTGTAATTGTAACTCATGTTGAGTTTACAAAGCTGAGAAAAGCATATTTATCTCAAGCAAGTTGAATAGAGTTATGAGAGTTTTTATTGCAGGTTGTGAAGAAGGTTGGTGAAGTTAGAAGAAACATTCTCAAGCAAGAATTGGAGCTATTGTAATTCAGAGATTGAATAATAGAATAATTCTTGGTGGAGTTTTTCCCCGAAAGGGTTTCTCCACGGTACATCTTATGTAATCTTTCTAATATCCTGTCTAGTTCTTCTATCAACTTATGTCTACATTCTACAACAGTAAAATGAATTAATCAAGATAATCACCCACAAAGAATATATGTAACAAAGAAAAAGCTTACTTAGATCAACAAGATTAAAGTTTTACAGAGTATTAGGCTAAGAAAACACCTCATTTTTCAACAATGCCAAGTTTAATTCTTGAATCCTTGCCCTAGTCAAGACATAGATGGAACAATTGATTTTGGGTAGGAATAAATCACTAGGTATGGTCTTATGGTTTAGGATTGCTTTGTAGTTGAGGCACATAGTTTATTATCTTGGATCTCATAGGTTGTTTGGCCTCATAGACATTATTGAATACTTTCATTCATTCACTCATTTAATTATTAGTTTTATATTTTATGACTTGGTGCTCTCATGTTCACAAAATCTCTCTCATGTTTGTTTATTTCTTTCACATGCATTGGTTATTTTAGCAACATTTTGGCTATTCATTGAATGTCTTATCATGCACTAGTTTTGGAATTTAGAATAATCTACATATTGGTGAATGCAATTGACAACTAACACAATTTTTTATAGAAACAAAATGTAAGAGCAAATTTCTTAAGCCTAATCACCAATGTATTAATAGTTTTTTATATAGTGGATTATTTATATTTTGAATTGATGGAGTTCAAAGCTCAAATTCAAAGAAATTCCTAGAAAGTTCACATAATTTCCATTACTCTTAGTAGCTAGGGGATCACACCTAGCCACAAGAGGAATCAACCCAACCCTAACAAAGGTAAAACCACCAAAATGTTCACTTCAAGCACTCAACAAAAGTAAGATATGTTGTCCTTGAAGAAAACACATACATACAAGAGAATACCACAAAAAACCCAAAAAACATCCTTGTTAAACCAAAAGAGGTGAAAAATATATAGATTTATAGGAAAAAACTAACTAATTTATAATAATTCATTAGGTAAAATTTCAAAAGTACTTATTATTATGACACAAATTTGAATTCGCCTTTTAACTTATGTCCTTTCCCCTTTTTGCACCTTAGCCATTTTTCCCAAGTTTATAACCAATCTAAGATATCTATCATGGGTGGTCTTTTGTCATAGTTACTTGGCATAGTTGGGTAGAGCATAGAAAATTAAACTCAATTACCTTTTTGAATTTTTGCGAATTTCCTTAAGGGGTGAAAGTTATGCCTTTGCAGGTTTTCTCCTTCCATCTAAAAGGGTCATTTTCCCTACAAGGTCTTATTCAGTAAGGTTCTCCTATAAAAGTTTAGTTTGGTTGTCGGTCCCTGTAAGAGGGAAAAATAAAAATGGTTAAGTTTCGTTTGTGGGAATCATCATCTATTTGAACCTTCCCTTTAGCTCACTTTGGTTGGTTCACTCAGATTTTTTTTCTTTGCAAGAAAATGTGATCATTCAATTTTGTGGGCATTTCCATGTGAATCGACTCACTTCCAATTACAATTGAATTTTTCACATTTCCACTTCCTTATCATTTCCTTGCAAATGCAATTAATTTCCAAACCAACTAAGTCTTTATGGGTGTATGGAGCTCATCTTACTGCAATCGCTCCTTGTGATGTCATCTTCCCCTTTCAAACTTTTCTAAGTGAAATTCTCCTTTTAGTTTCATTCGTTCAATTCACTTCCTTTTCCCCACATGTTTCCTTTTATGGCTAGATTCTCCATCCATTTAAACCTCTATTTCCAAAGTTCTTCATTTGGTTTAGATGCCTTCATCCACAAACTTGTTCCATCCTATTTTATCACATTTGTACCTTGATGATGTCATGCTAATGTCATCCCACTCTACTTACATCATCACAATGTCAACTCATCTAAATCTCCCTAGTCCATTTGATTACATCATGTTTACATCATCCTTGTTGACGTCACTAGCAAAAGTTTCCATTTGAACTGGATTAGTCTTATTTGCATTTTGAGGTTGGAAGTTCCGTTGCAAGTATTTGAACTACATAAAGTTGATGAAGACCAATGAAGCTAACAGTAAGGTTTGTAAGTAAATCAATGTGAACCATTTATGTATCCAAAAAGTGAAATTTTCTTGTAGATGAGATTTTCGTAAGATCTCAATGGGTGTCAACTTCTTGCCTATGCCTATTTGAAACCGATTTCTCACATAAAAAACCTTACGAAATGGTGGTAGTGAAATATAATAGGTTTGAATGATCATGGAGGTTCCACACTTGTTCCAAATGGCCCTCGAAAGTTTAAAAAACTTGAGTTCATGGTGAAGAAGGCTCCAAAAGGATCTGAGTGTCCATATTTTCATGGTTTTTATTTGCTATTGTATTTCAGATGGTATTTTAGCATAATCAAAGTGATTCTAATACATCTTTTAACAAAAATGGATTTAGTAAGTGATTTCAATATGGTTTTTGGTTCCAAGGACTTCAAGGTGTATATTTTTATTTTAGATGTACCACCATTATTACTGAATGGTCACTTATGCCAAACAACTTGTTAATAATTCCCCAAGGCGAGTTGTGACTTGTATGTGTTATTGTTTAGTGTGTAGGTTTAATTTCACCTACCAGTAGTTATGACACCTTTTATTCTAGTTATCAAAAGTTATTGTAAAATTTTCCCCTTTGATTTGAAGTGCCCATTTTAGGTGGGATTCAAAATGGACTATGGATCTAGGTGCAGCATGATGTAGGGTTTCGTTAGAGAATTTTTTTAGTGGGAATTAATATTACATTCTAATCATTGGATGGTACAGGTAGAGTAGAGCAGAAGAATATCAAGAAGAGTAAGACTTGCAAAAAATTCATTGCAAAGATAGTCAAAGGAAGGAAAAGGTTTTGACATACTATTATTAAAATGTTGTAATGTTATTTTCCAGTTTTATGTCTCCATTTTTATGTACATAAATTTAAAAAATATATCATTCTGGAATGTTTTCTTCAAAAAAATTGTTGTGAATGTAATCATCATTAGAGGAATTTTACAAGATTATAAATCTATTCAATGAGATGTGATAGCTCTTTTATATGATCGCATACGATTTTGGATAATTCAATGATGGATAACTAAGTAGATAAAACTATGAATGGTATTTGTTGATACTTCAAGTAAGTAGATCATCTTTAGTTTGGTATTTCCCCTTTGCCATTCCTCCTTTATAATCATGACTTTGTTGACCTAACATAGGCACTAGTCTCTTGTATGTGTTCCAGTCACCCACACATAAACAAAATCCATAAAATGATTATTTTTTAATTCCATTTTGTGAGTTCAATACTTGTTAAGGTACACCCCTGGGAATACACTCTCTAGCTTAAGTTGAGCTCAAAATGTAGAAGATAAAATCCAAGTCTTGTTGAGTTAGCTCAAAATCCTCCACAATTTTGTTGATGAATTGTTTACCCACATGTTGACAACCTTGGCCTTTTGAGTAGAATTTGCTCTAGGAAGTGGAGCAATGATTTTGCGACCTAACAATTTATAATAAGTTATGTAAGAAAATAAAAGTTATAAAATTAAAGTACATACTGTCTCCCTTATATTATTTGCACGGAATAATAAGCACCATGGAGACTTCAATTAAAAGACTGGTTAGTGAGGAGTTGTTTAGAAAAAAATGTTTGAAAGTACAAAGTAGGCCTTTAAATGGACTTAGAGAAGGTTTCTTTGAGATTTAGAGAGTCGTTATCTTTAGCCTTTGAATGATTTATGAATGTTTACTAATCCAAAATTGAGTCTTATTATGCAAGGCCAACAAGTCACGGTGGTACTAGGTAATTGGAGTGCTATTTAGAAATTTAAGTGTGGATTCATCGTCAAAATGGTACAATGAGAATATGGAAAGGATTGGTAAACATAGGTGAGGTATGAAACATCTTTGAATTACATCCATTCAAAGTTGTGAACCTAAAAAATACTTGCAAAGGAAAGATTGGTGAATTTTCCAATTATATAGGTGGTGAACATGTGTTCATCCTAGAGAATGTGTAATTACCACAAAATAATTAATGGTTGGTCCTAAAATTACATTTCATAAAGAGAAAAATGATATATTGGAAAAGTGGTGAACCCATCTCTATGCAAGTAGTGATTAACATTTAGAATGCCAAAACATTTCAATTATAGTTTTGATGATTGATTTTCCAACTTCTCGTCATAAGAAAGGTCTAGGGAAGTGTTATCTACTTACTTTGAATTTGGGATATTTCAAGACTCTTGTTGGTGGGGTAAATCCATTTTAGAGAGACCAATCAAGAGTATGTTGCAAGTCTATTTGTGATAAGGGGAATATATTTAAAATGTTTATAGCTCTTAAAGTATATTGAAACTTGTTGATGCATAGGAAAAGATAGCTTATGCAACCAATTTCATTTCCTTCTTACATAGTGGAATGGGGAGTTTTTGTTCCTTAGGTTGGAGATTTTTACTTGAAGTGGATTTTCTCCATGTTGATTTACATGTTTCAATTTTGAACATTATTTGTTATGTTTCATTCTACATTTGTAGGTATTAGATTTTGATGATTTATCTGTTGCACTTATTTTTTAGTATTAAAAACCATAATAGATGTTAGAAAATTTTCACTAAAGTGTGTTGAAGAGATTAAAGTACTGTATTCATTTGTTGATAATTGAGTGTGTGGAGTATTCACCCTATTTTATGGATCAAGTGGTACTAGAGTAAGAAAATCCTATGGGTTATTTGCTTATTTTCTTGATTGTAGGATTTATGAGTGTATGCCATCCATGAGGTCAAGTGGAAAAGGGAATTTATTATCTTTTGATCCTAAAATTAATTCAAGAGAGTGATTAAGATCAAGAGGACAACAATAATGGTGAGAGGTGGAGATGGAGAAGCAATATTTTGGAGGTTGGAAGACGATGTGACTAAAATATTCATTGTGTAGTGGAAACTTGATAGGTTAGAAAGAATTATGTTTTCCTTGACAACAAAAATGGATAAGTCCAAGGTGAACCAAGAAGAAGGTGAACCCGAGAAAGTGAGTATAGAGCAAGGAGAAAATTTTAAATTAAATAAATTCTTCAAAGTTGAAGCCAAGATAGATATACTACCATATGATGGAGAAATAAGTGTAGAAAAATAAGACCAATTGGTTCCCTAAATGGTAGTGTATTTTAGTTTGTATAGGATTTCTCCACAACAACAAATTTATTTTACCAGGTTAAAACTTGTCGAGCATTCTCTTACATAGTATGAGAGTTATGCATGTACTCATTTGAGATTTAGAAAGTAGCACTAGTGTCAAAGTGTGAAGATTTCAAGTCATTCTTATGGAAACCATTTTATCCCATTTGTTATGAAGAAGAACAATTAGTGCAATGACATTATTCAAAGAAAGAATATGGGTAAAGAGTATAAGCATATACAAGTGAGTTAAGAAAGTAATTGTTTGATTTGAGAAGGACATCATGGAACGTGAGGTGCTAATAAATTATGTGGGAGGCTTGTTTGATTACTTATAAAAGGTAGTTCTTGTAGACACCTAAATATTCCCTAGTCAACTTCACCTAGTCATAATAAATCAATTCCTTAACCTAGTCCTAATTGACCAATACCTAGGACATGTCCCATTTACCTAAAGTCCATAACCTAATTAAATAATCCTATTATTTAATTAGCCATATTTTTCCATATCCTTGAAATAAATAAATAAATGATTATCATTTCCACCTATTATCCATCTCACACATGTGGCTAAAATAATTAAATAATATTATTATTTAATTAGGCCTATATTCCCTCAATATATTCCAAGAATAATGGGTACCTAAGAACACTTGTCTTTATGGTCTCATTATTCTCTCAACACATTTTAAGAATAAAGGGCACCTAAAAAAACTTGTGCTTATGGTCCACTTATTCTGTCAACACAACCCAGAGTTATAGCCTTCTTGGGTGCACATGTACCTAATTTCCCTCATATCATCAACCTAATGAGCACACTTATGCTGAGAAGAGTGGGGGTGAATTAGTATATGTCAATATTTTACTTATTTAAAACTTAACAACCACAATAACAACAAACACATAAGATCCACACAATTAAGAACACAATATTTATATGGAAACCCTTTCAGGGAAAAACCACACAGAAGGACTACTTGGATCTACTATCCAAATCCAACCACAAAAAAATAAAATGATCTTACAACATTAGCAAACATCAACCCACTGGAGACACCAACCCCCACATACATAATTTGCAAGCGCCAACCCACTGAAGACACTAATCCCCACTATTGAGCACCAAATCAACACTAGTATCAATCCCTTCTTTTAGGATGCACCAACCTCTTATGAAAAATTTCACCTTTTTCATGTTTCTTCTTCAACTAATGATGAACATACTTTTCTGCACTTTCACATTTCACAAAATCTATTCTATATTAGATCTTCTTGGTATTAAATCTACTTTGAATTAAATATTATTTGCTTTTTATTTGAATGATATTACATTTTCTCTTACATCCTTTACTCCCATTTCATCTTCCTTTTATACCTCTTCATGCCTCTTCATAAAAGAGGTTGACAATCTTTTTATTTTAAAATAATTCCAACGCTGCCCTTAATTATTATCATCATAAGGGTCAACCATCTTTTTATTCAACATAGTCTTAAATAAGGTAAAGTATTTCCTTTTAAGCACAAAAAATAAATGGATTTTGGTCATAAAAAAATTAAATTAAACTCTTATTATTCCTTGAGTCGTTCATCCAAATAACTTCTTTTGAAAATATAACCATTATAATGTCATCCAAACAACTTTGACATCAATGACAATATTTCCAACAATATCCCTTTTTGAGAAAAAGAACTTTGACAAAGCAACCTTTGACATCAATGATAATATTTCTAACACATCAACTTACTAAACTTAGTAAGTTCACCCTAGTCATTCACATTCTAACTACCTTCATCTCCGCCCTCCATCTTCTCCTTGATCCTAGGGAATCCCTCTCAATCATTTTCCACCTTTGATCATACAATCAAATCTTAACCATTCATTCCTTCTCTAAAAAGTCTATAAATTCAAGCACTTTATCCTTCATTCTAAAATCAATCATCACTTGAGCTAGGTGCGTGTTTTCAAATTAGTAGCATTCAAGCAAGGAGCATCCACATCCAATCCTAAGGAGAAAATAAAATCACAATGAGTTTTATGGTAACTTTTGAGTTTATTGCTTATGTTATTGTGTTGTTTTGAACTTCATTGTGAGCTCTATCTAGAGGTTTTTATTAATTTGAAATAATAATTTGTATTGTTTGTTTGTTTCTACTTGCATTTCAAATCTTAACATTACATTCTAGCAACTCTACTAGGGACCACTCCCATATTTCACTTCATTTGCATGTTTGTGTATTCTGTTGTTGATTTACACTATGTTTGAAGGTCTGTGAGTGGTTCTAGCAATCAGGTTTTTGTATGTATCTAAGATAGTTGAGAGATGAATTTTGACATAAAACATGTAATATTTCACTGACAAAAAAAATTCAGTGTTTTGTAAGGGCTCCTTGAAAGTACAATGGTATGAAATTTCATATAACCATACAAAATCCAAATAGTTTGCACTATATAGACTACCACACAATTGTAAAAAAAATCAATACTCAGGAGTATATACAATCTTCATCATTTTTTAATGTAATAGGTAATTTAATATATATATACACATTTTTGTAAGTGTGGAAGTATACATAATATTGTGTTATAAGCATATATATAATGTTACAAACCCATAATATAAACAGACGACGTATATACATGAGCAAAGGAAATATACATAATTTTGAGCATCTACGTGTAGAGGATATATTCACAAATCCCTCACAACACACATACACACTCCTCGACACATATACGACTCAAAAGAAATCAAACATTAGGTTTAGATATATACAACACCAAAAAATTAGATATACCCACACCTCTAGTTTGCATTTCAAAACTACACAGATCATCAAAATTAGGTTTAAATTCTTTGAAAATCTAGAGAGATTTTCTCGAGTTGGAAAATCTTTAAATTGATTATTTAAGTTTAAATTGAAATCCATGATTAACTATTTTACATTGTCCCTTGAAATCTGTGGGACAAGTGAAATCAAACATCACCAAAATCATGAGGTGATTTTTTATTTTTGTATTTGACACCCATGGTCACATTAAGAACCAAGAGCCTCACTTGAACACTAAGCCCCCAATCCTTTTTAGACCATACGGTCTTAGCTTTAGCCTCCCCTTGCGGTTAGAGATTGGTCAGTTGGTTGAATAGGGGACAAAGATAGGGGATAAACCCTACCTTCACACCATTAAGACTTTTAAAAAAATAACCTTCTAGTTAAACACTTATAAATTGCTCATTTTTTGCTTGATTTTCAAACTGTAATAGGCATTGGAAAGTTGGGTTCCACCACAGATGTTGTAGTGTAGGTATTTTTTGCAATTTTCACTCTAAAATTCATGTATTTTCTGTCAAAGTTAGGTTTTCATTTTTAAACTTCTTTTGGTCATAACTTTCACGTTTTTATCCCTTTTTAGTGCTTTTTTTTAAAACTTATCAAAAAAATATAAAAAATTATATTTTTGCACTTTATTTTTTTGTAGGACTTACTCTTTTTTACTAAATTTTGTGTGTAGGTATTTTCATAATTTCAAGGCATCAATCTTCCGAACTACTAATTCGAGTGGTTTTGCAGAACATTTTATTGAAGACCTTGATTATAGACATTTTGTTTTTCGTATGCTTTGTCTTTTTTTGTTTTCTCGTATTGAAATTGGGTTGAAATTCACTTCACATTTTAATTTGGGATAAAAAATTTGCAAGTGTCTTTTAAACTCCAAGTGCACTTATGTATGCTCTCCTCTCACACCTTAGGGTGATCTTGAGGATAAAAAATAAGTGTTGTCTTGTTTTATTTTTAGTAATCATGCATGGGGATTTCATCACCCCAAGGGACAACCTCAAATCCAGTGTTTCGATGGAGTATAAATAGTGGGGGATGAATTGAAAGACACACCTCTAGGAAGTTGTGGTTTCAATTCCATCCCCCACTATTTATACTTTGCTAGAACACTAGAGTTGAGTTCATCCCTTAGTGTGATGAAATCTCGAACGAGTCCCCATAAAAATAAAATAAGTAAACACTTATTTTTTATCCTCAAGATCACCCTAAGGTGTGAGAGGAGAGCATATGTAACTATGCTTGGTGTTTGAAAGACACACATAAATTGTTATCTCAAATCAAAATGTGAATGTAAATTTTAGCTTGATTTCAATATGAGCACAAACAAAGAAGACAAATCACATAGAAAAATAAAATGTCTATAATCAA
>VDFB02072758.1:0-106493 GCA_007258455.2 Sequoia sempervirens
ATCACAATAGAATGGGATCTTTTGATGCTAAATTCCCTTTATGTATTTGTATTACTGATGAAGATTTTTTCTAGTTATTTTTCAATAATGGGCCATGGAAAATCTACTTCTTCATTGTTGAAGAAAAGAAGAAAAACTCCCCCCATTATTTTATTTTGCATTACATTGATCCATCATTATTATCTCAAGCACCACATTATATGAAAATTCTTCATAAATCTTTGCACTAAATCAATAAATATTATGATAGAACCTTTTGGGTAAGTGTAATAACCATTCAAGAGTTTCCCCCCTAAGATTTTAAGAAATGCCTTAATTAAATATATAACTATAGGAAACCTCTTAACATGCCATATAGAATTATTTTATATGGTCTTATAGATCTCCATTCCTACTATCCTTATTAATTTTGGAAATTTTAGAAAATTGTGGGGGGGGGAGGTATTTGTGGAATTATCATATCAAACGAACAATGATAAAACTCCTCAAACTTGTTTCATTTTTTATGATTTTGGGTTCCTTCTTGTAAGCCTTTCATTTCATTTTTCATGGATTGTCACTCTTGATCAAATAGAGTGTCAGAAGGTGGTAGTGGTTGAACAATAAAATTCAAGTGATATAATTTATAGGTTTGATTATTCAAATTGGCTTTATATTTCTAATAGGTTTACTTATTTGTTTTGGTTTGATGTTGTTCATAGGTTTGATTGTTTGTTTTGGTTTTTTTTTTGGATAGGATAGCCATATAAGTTTGGGTGATGAAGGCCATGTTTCTTTTCAATTTTGAGAGTCAGTTTACAATGGTTTCTTCTTATTTTTTCTTTTGATCATAATTAATTTGGTCAACATTATTATTAGTGGTAGCATAGTCCTATTTTCATGATTCTTGACTGATGATATTATTAAGATTATCAAGGTTGTATTGTAAGGGTAACTTGGCTCTTGATTTATAAGGTTCATGAGTATCTCATTCTTTTTATGATGTATAAATTTGTCTATTAGAGATCTATTCCTTGTTTAGAGTGAAGGAAATCATCAAAACATTTTGAGAGGACCATCAATATGATAAACATTTTGGGCACATTGGATTTCTTGGAAAGAGTAAGTGCATGGAAATGGGGTCCAAAAAGTGGCCATGTGACTTTTGGTCCCATAAAAGAGAAAATGTGAGTGCATTATAATGATACACACCTATGTTATGGCTTGGTAGTGACCAAGCCTAGGTTTGGTCATTACCCAGCCATAACATGAGCATGTTATAACACGGTAATGTTTATGTGAAGAAAAAATATCCTTCTCTTTTTCTTCCAATCAGAATATATACTTTAAGTTATATTTCATGTATATAGTCTCAAGATGTTTGAGACTGGTTACGGATCTCTAGAAGTTATAATATAGATTCTAGGTTTTGGAAGATCTAATAATTTTGTAGACTTAGTCAAATTTTAGTAATCAAGAAGTTAAATTTCAATAATCAGTAGGCTCTTAGCATATTTCTTTCTCTCTCTATGTGTCAATCTATTTATATCCCTTGCACTCTAGACCTCTCTCTCTCTCTCTCTCCCTATCTTTATCCCTTTATCTACCCCGCTCTCACTCACTCACTCACTCACCCTCTCTTTCCCTCTCTAATTCTATCTCATATATATCTCCCTATCTCCCCATCTGTCCCCCTTTCCTCTCTACTTCTCTCTCTATCATTTCTCCCCCTCTCCACCTCCCTCTCCCTCTCCTCCTCTCTCCTCTACTCTACTCACTCCCTCCTCTCTCTTCTCTCTAAACCTCTCCATCTCACCTCTTAATATTCCACACCTCCACTTCTACCCTCCTCCCTCCTTTCCCCTCTCTACTTCTAATCCATCTTCTTCTCTCTCACCTTACCTTTCCCTCCCTCTCTCTTTCTACCCACTTCATGATCTCCCTCTCTCTCTCTCTATCTAATTTTACCCCCTCTCCTCCCTCTCTCTCTCTCTCTCTCTCTCTCTCTCCCTCCCTCCCTCTTTTTTCTCTTAATCTATCCTATCTCTACTCTGTTTATCCTAACTATCTCTATCTCTCTCACTCCCTCCTCTCTCCTCTCTAATTCATGGCATTCCTGAGCATCCCTCTCTAATCTCCTCCTCACAGTCCCACCCCCTCCCCTCTCCCTCTCCCCACTCTTCTTCCCTCCTCTTACATCACTCTATCCCACCACATTTCCCTCTCTCTCTCTCCCTTTCTCTCTCATTCCCCTCTCTCTCTCTCTCTCTCTCTCTCTCTCTCTCTCTCTCTCTCTCTCTCTCTCTCTCTCTCTCTCTCTCTCTCTCTCTCTCTCTCTCTCTCTCTCTTCCCCTTCATACTTCCCTCTTTACTTTCTATATCATATATCTCAATGTCTACTTCTCTCTAACTACCCTATCCCTCTCTACCTCTCCCTAACTCCCTCCCCTCTATCTTAACACTCTCTCCCTCTCTCTACTTGTGACCTATCTCTATCTCTTTCTCTTTCTCACTCTCATACTCTATCTCTCTCTCCACTCTCTATCTCACCTATCCCTCTCTCTCATTCCCTCTCTATTTCTCTCCATGTCACCACTCTATCTCTCTCCATCTATCTCCCTCCATCTCACATATCCATCTCTTTATCTCTCTCTTTGTCTCTTTGTCTTTCTCCCTCTCTACTTCTCTCTATCTCACCTCTCTCCCTCCTTCCCTAGCTCTACCTCCCTATCTCTCTCCCACCCTCCCTCTCTCCACCTCTCCCCATTTCTACTTATCTATATCTACACTCTCATGTTGCAAGAATGAGTAGTTGATGTTGTCATTAATGTCAATAGACTTATGTTTGTGTTGTCATTGATTCCAACTGGTGATGATTGAGAAGTTTTGATGATGCTTTGGTTAGTTTCATTATGTTTTCACTACTAAGTTCTACTGGTGTCAACCTCTAGTGTTGCTTTCATAAGCCTTTGTTTATGGATGTATAGTTGAGTTGTAGCATGTTGTTGTTGGTTTAGTGGTAATGAGGAAGTATTAACAATTATTTGTATTTATTTCTAGTATTTGGTTTCTATGTTCTTTTGAGAAATTTTGAATAAAAGAGGAAATAGTATGTTGCAGAGGTATTCTAGTAAACAGATTGGTGTTCTGGTTTTTCTTTGCATTTCTTCTATCTTGAAGATTTTCTTGTGTGATTCAAATATGTTGATCAAAGGTGTTCATAGATGTGATATCCATAATTTCTTGGTCTATATCATTGTACAAAGAAATTTTTGTTCACCAATGTGTGAACTATGTATTGTAGTGGTGTTTGGGAGAAATGGTTTTTCTCCATGCATTTCTTCATAGTTTGGTTTCTAGTATTGAGGTGTGATTGTAAGGTTCACATCTATCTTCATTTGATTTTTTTTATGGTTTGGTGCTCCAAAAGGTGATTTCTTGAGTTGTAGTGTGTGGAAGATTATCTGGGTGAACAAGATGAATTTTTGTTCTTCAAGTGGAAGTTGTTATGAAGGAATTTTTTGGATTTTAGGGTTTTTTTAGAATATTTTAGATTGTGTTCAAGTGTTGTGTGTTTTTCATAATTTGCCTTTGGATTTGAGGAAGCATGCACTTAAAATTTTAATGGTATTTACACAATTTCAATTGACCTTGGTTGTTTACACTAATTGTGTATTTTCTTTGATGATTGTGGAAGCATGGCATGGTGTGTTTTAGTATATTTGGATCCAAGTTAAGGTTTGATGTGGTTTAGATTCATTCCTTTCCACCACCAAAATGTTTTGGTGCTGACCTAATTTGAATTTGCATGGTTGAGGTGCATATCTAACCTTGGAGAATGTTTTAAAGGTTGAAGAAGGTATAAATAAGTCTTGCGTTGATGGAGGATTTGGGTTTGTAGTATGTGATTTGAATTGTAGAGAACTGTGAAGTGTAGTGAAATCTTTAATGAGTTAGACTACTAGAAGTAGTGACTAGAAGGTTGTTGTGCCCTTGGCACACTTGCCCCGTTTGGAATGGGGACCCTCTTTTTTTCCCTTGCGGGGTCATTTTTTTGTTGCTGCCTCATTTTGTGTGCCCCATTTTTGGTGTCTTGAGTGGTCAATGTTGCTTCAAAGTCTCACCATAAGTTAACCATTCCTTCCCCTTTTAATTTTCTCATGTTCTGGTGCCTCGTGGAGTCTCTCTAGCAGTTTTCCCCTGCCAACAGCCCCAGGCCCTGCCAGACCCAGGTGTTCAGGTTTCCCTTGCCAGGTTTCCTTATTGCACCTACTGTTCCTAATGGTGCTCAACTCACATCCTCCCAGACCCCGGGGTCTGGACCCCCATTTTCCATCTGCTAAAATCAGTGAAATCTTGACAGCTGTCTGACCTTCTAGGCCCGGGACTTCGGAGTTCCACTCTCAGGGTTCTATGAGTGTTTCACCATTCCTCACGGTGAACCTCTGGTGGAGTTCTTCCTTCCAAGCCCTGACCTCCCATTTTCTACTGGTGAATCTCCAAGAAGAACTTATCAAACACCCGTCGTCCTGCTCCCTCCTGGCTGTTGGACCTTGGGTCTCTCGCCGCCATTGCTAAATTCAAAACCACCAACCTTTGTCCCGCTGTACCTGCACTCAATGAGGGCATTAATGGTGGTGGGGAGTATAAAAGACCTGCCCAAGCCAGTCATTTTCACTTGACGGTGTTGTAGAGAGTGGTCAGTGCTTGCCAAAGAGGTGTTTGTTGTCTTCAAGACCTTCACACTCATGCCCATTGCCTTCGTTTACCGACCACTGGTGGATCCCACATTTTACCGCATTGGGTGTTCAAGGTAGGTTTTCCGTCCACCCTCCTAAACATTTCTTTCATGATTCCTAGGGCTTAAAATGAACAAAAAATAATCAAAAAGACATGTGAAGGATAAAATACGACACGGCAAACAAAACCCATGTCCTCAAAAATTAAGTAAACCAACACAGTATCCCCATGACCAACTCGGAGCTTTATCTTCACACGGTCATTCTTTGCAAGGGCATTCATGACCCTCAGGCCTGGATGCTCCCTTTTCTAGTGAAGACTTAGCAAAACAAGATGTTGAAATGGCTTCTGGCTTTCTTGGGCCTGGGTGCCTGGGATTCTGCCCCTCATTCTCCATCGGCGAGACCTCCCCGATTTGACAAGACCCTTCGTCGAGCATGTTTTCTTTCGCTGAGCCTGGGCCCTATCAGTCGAGGAGACATCATCGCGTTGGCAAGACCTCTCCTCGACTTAGAATCTTACATAGAAGACCCCCTAGCTATTGCCAAGACCTTTCCCCAACTCGAAGAATTACTTTGAAGGCTCTATCTATCGGCATAACATTGCCCAGTTGGCAAGACATCTCCCCACCTAAAGGTTTTCTTGCTGACATGCTCGGTCGGCAAGACATTCAAATGTCACTGAGACATCTCGCCAAAGATCAACCTCCCACCAATTAACTTTCTTCTTGATGGTCGTCGGGGCCTTTTCCTTTCGGCGCGACTTCTTGGCAAGAGCTCTTTGTTCTCCCAAGCTCTTCCATCACCATGACTTCGCCTGATCAGTGAGACCTCTCCCCGACTTAGAATCTTATTCCGAGGGCTCCCTCTACACTACCCTGGGACCCATCATCTTTGGCAAGACATGACACCTTTGCCAAGACATCATGATGATATTGATTTCTTTTGGTGAGTGCCTGACATCCTTCCACTGCCCGGGTCCCGAGCTTCCTTTTGTCATTTGGAAAATTCTGTTGAACGATGGACAACCTCATCTTTGTTAAGCTCTGCCCTCTGGGAGTCCTTCCCTCATCTGCCATTCTGAAAGGGAAAATTTTGTCCGCCCCTTTGAACTCTGGGCTCTGCCCTCCTGACCGCCTTAGGTCTCAAAATAAAATCAAGTGGTGAGTGCTCGTGCCTGGTTCAGCCTTACTCTTGGTAGTCAAGTCTAGATCTGGTACAGTTAGAGTCAGGTATTATATTATTCAGATGGGGAGTTCAAATAGTCAATTATGAATAATTACTCTTGGTGAGACATTGCGGGTTTGCTAAGATGTCCCCCCGCTGTGAGGACCTTATGCCAACTTTCATTCCCCTTTGTGCTGGTCGATGAGACCTAAGGTGTTCGCTATGACCTTACATCGATGATTGACCTCTTGCCGACCCTCACGTCGGGCCCTGTCCGCCGAACCACCTCCTCTGGACTTCCGCCCCACAATAGTAGTTCTGAACGGCGAGGGATGAACAGCTTCCTAGTGCTTCAGACTTGGGTGCTCAAGTAGAAAATTACAATCTTCTGACTGCCTTGAAGCCCTCTAGACCCTAGACCTCAAAGTTCCATCTCTGAAATTTTATTTATGATCTGTCGTTCCCAAACAACTATCTCCTGACAGCTTTCCGACCTTATACCTCTGGATGCCCCTAAACTAATCCAAATGAGCCCAATTCAAAATCTAATCTTGACCCACGTGCTTAATCTTGGTCTTCTTCATATCCAACCTTTTAAATTATCAAATTCAATTAGGGATAATCAACGAGGTCCCTCCCTATTTTCCCTTTCAAAATGGCATTCCTGCTAGGGAAGTCTAGACTTCCAGGCCCGGAATGTCCAAATGCCCTTAACCAAAAGATTGATGACATTAAAAGATAAAGTATCATGTTATGCTTGATAGATTATTTGAAATAGATTTCATATTTAGGATTTCGACTAACATGAGTGCTTTCGTGATCAATTGCACTCACTACATTTTTTGCTTGCAAAATATATGGAATCGGGTGCGGGACCTTCGGGGGCAGCTGTCAAAAAGGACAAAGGAAGAAAGTCAGGAAAGACTCCTTGAGGGAAAGAGCACAAGGACCAGATGAAATACCAATTCTAGGGTGAGCCTCTGCACTCGAAGGTCACCACCGATTGGAAGGAGATCACAGATACCAATATCGGCCATGTCAATATTGATGAATTCACGCAAAGGGTCAGGGTCAATCCAACGACCAAGAATGCAAGACTGATAAGGCAGAGTGGAATAGCAAAGGTAGTTGGCTTCCCTCCATCTCTTGCAGCCTAGAGCTCATCATGGCATGTCGATAAGCATATCAATCAGATACAAGAACAATTATCTACAGGGATGCTAATGTTCTCGTCGACATGTTGGCTGAAGGAATTACATTAACCTTCCATATCCCTACTTTTCAAGAAATGGAAATGCCCACCATTAAAGAATGTCAGGCAGCATGGGATGATAATCTGACAGGGTGTAAAAGGTCAATAAATCAGCATTGGCTTAAGGAAAAGTGGGGCAGTGCTACGAAGGTTCCTCACGAACTCTTCTGTAGTGACTTCCATGAAGATTACCATGACTTGGTCACAATGCTAAGCAGAGTGATGGGCCTCCCTACAGCCACCTTCTTTTAGGAGTGGATGGTTTACTTCATCAAGAAAATCCTCCGGGGGAATGATGATGTTACAACAAAGACTTCATTTTACTGGGGAGGAATCATAAGCAACTGCTTCCATGAGCAGTTTTTCAATGTAAAGAAGAGCTCCAAGTTCTATATAACTTCCTATCTCGTCTATTCCTTGGTGGATCGGAGGCAGTACAATGGATTTTTTGTCGCACCCGATCAGGAGCAGGGGCGAAGACTCAAGGTCTATGATGGATACCCCCAGCTCCACTAAAAAAAATTCAAGAGTATTACAGAGTGAATGATGCCTTCATCGGCCATATTGTCAGAATGATTGCCAGAGACTTCGAGAGGAGGGTTTCCTGCAGTGCTAGGGAATTTTTGAAGTAGTATGCCTTCCTCTTCATTCAATACCCAAAGTTCAGTGGCAAACACATAGTAGGGATCTCTTATCCCATGACTCTCGGCCAGGGCATGTATACACTGCAAACCTCCTAATGCAATGCTAATTCTGAGAAAGAACTAAAGGATTACCATTTTCACCTACATACTGCTCACCCATTGATGGACCCATATGGACACATAAGGAAGGAATTGGGGCCAGGGTTCACTCATCTCCACCACATTGAAGACTTTTGGGGGGATTGTCAAGATGACAAAGAGGTACATGCAAGGCACTACATACGGATGACAGCGTATTTCATAAGAAAGGTGCAACCCTTTCCCATCCCAGATCAAGTTCAAGAGGATGAGAGCACCTTAATGGATCCCAAGTACCCTACAGTTTCCAATTTGCTACTACCAACAATAGACTGGAATGAGCAGGAGGTCAATGACTTCGATATCATAACCAAGCCAATATTGGCTCGTACTAAGGAGTGGCTTGATGGACGGATAGCCCAATTGAAACAGTAGGAAGTGATTCTGAATTATGAAGGCCTCAAAAGTGAGCCAAGTGCCATAGAGGATGCCACTACCACCACTTCAACTGGTGGGACATCCAAGTCTCCTCTGATCACCAGATCTAAGAAGAGAAAGGAGAAAGAAATAGAACAGTCTCCTAACCCCAAGGTCTATATAAGGAAGGATTCAAGGGGCTCACCCTCCAAAAGACTTAAGCAAACAGGGGGTATGATAGAATAGCTCTTGACACAAGAAGAAAAAGTAGAAGGTACTAATCAAATCAAGCCTGTCTTGGCTCTTCCTGCCCCGATTGTCGCACCACCTACCTCCTTGGCTATGGTCATCATTTTCCCACCGGCGATGGACATCTCTGTCCATCTTGCCTCTTCACCCCCGACCAAGCCTGTGATTGTAATTGACTCTTCTTCCACCTTGATAATGCCTCCTTCCTCTGCTACCATGTCACCCACTACGTCACTCCTATTACCTATGGTGGCTACACCAATGCCTGCTCCCACCTTGCCTGAGGCCTTCTCGAAGCATATGCAGAATATCCCTTCCAAGCTCTCCTAGATCCTCATGGATCCTACGCTTTAGGCAAGCTTGGCCTAGGTCCTCGCCACTGCCCAACCTTCATAGCCTCTGACAGGGCCACCTACAATGGAAGCCACAATGCTAATTTTAAAGTAGTGGGAAGAGTGAGAACAAGAGGCCTCAAATCCCTTTGAGGAGGAGGCCAATAAATATCACGAGCACCCAGAGTATGAACATCACATTATTGACAGGGTTACCTATGAGGAGGAGGGAACTGGTTCCTCAGAGAGCAGGGATGAGGAAGATAGCACTGGTGGAAAGGTAATCATGTAAGCCTTTGATGATGATCTTGAAGAAGAACTGGCCCGACACCCAAAGGACACCAAATCAAAGGTAGAAAGGTTGCTCCTTGAAGAAGAAGAACAATAGAAAGAAGACAAAACTAAGGGAGAAGCCCAAGCTATTAAGGGCCTCAAGATCGAGCAATTCAAAGAACATGCACACAAGGTTAAACAAGTTAAAGGAAAGAGAGGGGAGGAAGTGGAAAAGAAATAAAGTCCCCTATAGCAGTTGTTGGCCAAGCCTCCTATTAAGTGCATTGTGTTCATCCAAGACTCTGATGAAGAAGAAGGAGATGCTGCCAAGGAAAAAGAAAAGTCCCCAGAAGATAAGAGAGCAGAAACCTTGGCCTTGACCGAGAGGGGCGAGGGTGGCCATGATTCACCTAAGGGAAAATCTGTCATACCAAAATGGTTGGAAAAGTAGCTCGAAAAGAAAACTCCAGTAGTAAAGGACCCGAGAGTGAGACTAGAAGCTATCTTAACCTAAGCTCAAATCACAACAAAGAAGGAAAAGAAGCTTAAGATCCGATCCAAGGTAATGATGGATGCTTCTGGGTCATGAGCTATGCAAGTAGCCATGCCTGTTATAGGTCAGGAAGGGATAACTTACACCATCTCCACCATGGATCTAGGGACCACCACTAGAGAATAGAAGGTAGGGAATCTTGAGAAGTCAGTGCCCATGGTGGTACATTTGATAAAGCAGGACAAGATTTCAAAAGATGAACTTAAAGCATAGGTCGCTGCTTTAACAGATTACATTTAGCAGTGGTCATCGATGGATGACCTGCCTACCATGTCCACAGTTGTGCCCCAACTACTGTCCAAAGAGAAAATCGATAAGATGGAGAGAAGAAAGAACTTGGAGAAGACTATAGAGGACTGGTTCCAATGAGTCTTATAAGTTGGAAACATGGGAATTGGTCGGGCTGTTTGGACAGCCAACAAGTTCTTGGACCTGCAACAATCCTTGGAGGGTGCCAAGAGGCTATGCACTAACTTCTCTGTAGCATAAGACTCCACCTTTCCAAAGATCGAGGTTATCCTTCAATTTCCAGAAGCTGCATGGGAAGAGGAGCTTGCATTTAAGAAGGACGATCACTAGCTAATGGATGTATGCGGCAGGACTTTGGCAATATGAAGGAAAGGTTGGTGCAAATAATGAGCAAGTTGGATCCAGATATAGAATGGATAAAGGAAATAAGGGCAGAATGCGCTCATTATCTCAAGATGATGACAACATATAATATGCTCGCAGTACAGATGGATCCAGAAAAGGTGAAGCCCTACTTCCAAAAGAAAATGGAGGACAAGATGTCTAATGAAATAACAATTGAATTTATGAGTTTTTCTACCCATGCATTTGACCAATCAGAGCTATTCAGAGATCAAGGTATAAAATATGACGAGGATTGGAAAAGGCTAGAGGATAACGCGAAGGAGTGGAGCTACCAAGTGCTAAGGTATGAGATTATTGAAGTGGACAAGCTCTAGGTGATCATCCTCAAGTTCATAGAATATGCAGCATCCAAGAAGCAGGAGGACAACCTTGTTGATGATAAAGAGCTCCCTAAAGAGTAGCTATAGTAAAACAGCAATCAGTAAAGGACAAAAATGCTACAAGGCCATCACTAGAGGACAAAATAGGGAAAATGACGAAATGTAATTTTAAATTGTGATACATTGGGGGTAGGTGAAACCCTATTTTGTAATGAATCTTGGACACACAATGAGACTTAATCTTGGCCATTCATTTGACTTTTGGGTCACTATAAATAGGTCTCTCCTCTCATTTGCAAAGAGAGTTGAGTTGTATAGACATGCTGCATAAATTTATAAGGAAAAGACATTGACTTGGTACATTTTTTGAGTTTCTCACATGTTACTTGATTCAATCTTCATTGTTAGATGTTTAACTTAGGTTTTATTGTTGTTCTAGTTAACTATTTTCTTTCTTTGGTAGATTTTAGGAATGTTGTCCTATGATCATGAAAATTCCTACTGTGTAGATGACTTCTTAGTCCATACTTTTTGTTGTTTGCTAATGGTAGATAGCTGTGAAAAGTTAGTCTGGGCTTGAATTCAAAGATGCTCCAAGACTTTTATCCTTGTTCATGCATGTACATGGTCAATGAAAGACAAAATATTTGCAGACCTTAGAAGATAGCACAAATTCCCTGAGACTATGAGATCTCTTGTTAAGTGGAATATTGTTTTCAAGAAGCTTTCAATTGCAGGAACTCCATCATCACTATTCACAATTAGTTGTAGATCCAGGAACCTCTTCTCTTCCCTACCCTTTTCCATTTTATTTAATGAGTAACTTATGCTAAGGTTCATTGCACATTATAAAGATAAATCCAATGGAAAAATGGAGTTCAAGACTACTGTTTGAACCTACATCAAATGCACAATAACTTCCCATCTTAGGAACTCTATTTCAAGATCCAACTCCCCATGCTTTGTAACCCATCCATAAATCTGCCTTGTGATTCTAGCAAATCACATCAAACAATTGAGATATTCCAAGCACTGTCAAGACCTGACATTAGAGACCTTGGGATAGTGTTTTGCAATCTGATTGTGGAAGATTGTATTTCAAGAGAGGTAGTGCACCTACGCACTGCTTGTGTTGAGAAGTGCATAAAAAGACATCAAAAAAACTAGTGCTAGAAGGAGGGCAACACGTTGGGAATATAAAGTTGAAGGTTAAAGGTGAAGTTGGATCAAATCAGGTCATTCTCCCCAGAAAGATTTCAAAGAGTTCTACGATCAACACTAAACAAGGGAGAATTTGAGGAATTGTAGCCTCCTACAAGGGGAAAATGCGTCAAAGGGAGTAGTGTTGTTTCTTCCTCTCCTTCCATTCCACCCACTTCCATTCCACCTTCATCCTCATTCACCTGGCCTTCATCTTCCATCCGACCATCCATAACTACATTTTCACCTTCCATCTCCAGTAGCCAGGAGGTTGCTTCTCTTCCGGCCCTTCCAGCCCAAGGCACAGTCCGAACAGCTGCAACTTGGGTGTAGTCCCAAACTGTTGTTCTAGTGCAGACACAACCCCAACTTGCTGCTTTTCAATAGCAAACACTACCCCCACATCCCTCCATGGCTTGGTTAGCGCATAACCCTTCGCCGATTCATTTCACTGCTTACCATGATATGCCCAAGAATCTGGAGGGCTTTTGTTCGAAGTTCCATCCTTGCGACCTATAGAGAACAATTGAAGAACATATCAAGATATTTGATATAGCCATCACTGAAATTCAAGTCAACCATGAGGATGTTGCATGTCGCCTTTTTCCTCATTCGCTAGGAGAAGCCTTTTATTGATATATCAACCTACCAAGGGGATCCATTACCTCATGGAACCTAATGAAGGACATCTTCCTATAGAAATACAAGATCCCTATCAGTCCTTCAGAACTCTATTAGCAGTTTATGTTCATCCGGATAGAAATAAATGAGCCTATTGGATCCTTCAATGACCGCTTTCATTGTGCCTTTACAAGGCTTCAGGACCCGTACCTCCATAATGATGCTATGGCTCTCCCGGTCTATTATGCAATGTTGGACAACCTTACATCAGCATTGGTGAGAAGGATGCACCCACCACTCACCACCTTGGTGACCACCTATACCTAGGCTATTATTGCCAGTGCAGATTTGGGGTAGAATATCTCTGGCCCGCTGCCTTCCTTGGGTCCCGTAGCTCACTCGATGCAGATTCAAGGACTGAATCAGGCATTCTCTTATCAGACCCCTCTTATGAACTAGATACCCCAACTACCAATCATCCCACATCTGGGGCAGCCACTGAATTATGTGCCTCCTGTGCCTTCATATATGTAGCCTCAGCCATAACACAGCCATGCTCAAGCTGCCCAACAACATTAGGTGTATTCCCAGCAGCCCCAGGTGCCATTATATCTATCGGGGCCAAAATTTCCTCCAGCATATCAGAATCAGCTGACAGCCCCACCCACTTTTCTCCAAAATCTAGCGCCGCCGCCTGGGAACACAACTGAAAAAGATGAGTTAGAGGAACTGACGGAGATGATAAGGAAAATGTCCATAGAAATGATACACCTAAAAAATTATAATAATTAGTTACAGGCTTCCCAGTGTAATTTTTAGGCCAATCTCAACTAAGATAACCAAGACAATAGGGATAGTAGGGATAATCAAGAAGCAAGCACTTCCTCTGGGTAGAATTATGATAAAGGACTAAACGTTAATCAAAATTCAAAAAGGAGACCTTCTTAGAGGCAGAATCACATGTGAAATACTAGGCCCAATAATGGAGGTGTTCCTACCCCTTTTGACCAACCGGCCAACAATGAAAAGACAACTAGTGGAGTATACCTTGCTAAGACAACCTTGTCTAGATAGTGTCAGATCCACAAAACCAGTAGACACTCCAAATTTGATTGCCCCAAATTCTAGACAGCTCCTAAAATATTCCAAGTAGAAGTGCAAAATGCAGTCGATAATGCCGGCTGCAGGGACCTCATCCCTTCTGAGCTGTATGATTCCTCCTGTCTCATGGTTAACCAAGTGCCATTTATGTGGGGTGACCGCAACATGCCCGAAGTCGAGCCAGCTCCCGTTGGGAGTGAAGAAGTGCAAGAGGTAAGTAACGAACAAACTTTAGCTTAGCTCTTTGATTTAGTAGATAATGTTCCAATAGATGAAGAAGAACCTTTCACAAATGAAGTCCATATGTTCCATCAAAGGTCAACTCCCTACTTCCTTAGGAATAGACAGGCGGGTGGACCCTTTATGACTTCTACCCCACCAAACAATTTCACCACCCCGCCTGATCCTGATGTTGATAACAATCCTGGACTTCCCTATATACCTACCCAATACCTCAACAAGAATGGGTCTCAAAACTAGTCACAAAATCAAACTCAAGGGAAATCCTAAAATTAGCCTAGTCAAATGAAAGGCCAACTCCTTAACTTTGCAATGGGTCAGGCTTTTAGTTCGGAGATTGAACAAATGGGTGAAAATCAACTTATTTTCCTTTGAGTTACTCAGAGTCCCTACCATAAGGCATGCCTTCTTTAGGGTCCTTAATGGGACCCCATCCTCTGGTACACCACAAGAAACACTAGCTAAGAAGGTTACCTTCGAAGAGCCTAGGCAAGAACTGGAGATGCATGATAATATCGGGAAAAGGAAGGATGTTCCCGTAAATTAGTCTACAAATAAACAAATGGTAAAAGAACTAGAGCAGAGTAATAGACAATTTTCCAAGGAGAAACCATTTAGGTAGACCAGGGATAAAAGCAGTGATAAAAACAAGGGTCAAGTAGCTCACGTGGATACGCCTATGGGCATCTTCCAAGGGAGATTGGAAACTCCCCCTTTCTTGACCACCATTAGGATCTTTAGGAAGAACCTGCATAACTACTTGCTCGACTCAGGAGCGTCTGCCAATGTCATGCCCTTGGCAGTATGCAAGGCTCTTGGCATCACTCCCATGCCTTCAAGAAGAAAAGTGACTCAGCTAGACAAAACAGAGATTAACATTGTGGGAGAAATAAATCGGATCCCAATGCAAATTTCCATAGACTCAAGGATACAACAAGTCATTGATATTCAAGTGGCAGACATTCCTGATGCATATGGAATCATCTTGGGAAGGGAATTCACCAAGGCACTAAATAGATATACCGCCACAGACCTTTCTCACATGTAGCTACCATAGAAGGGTCTGCCAAATCAAATCCGTATCGACCATGAACCCCGTACATGATCACAGAGTATAATAATATTAATGAAGTGTTGTTTGCCGAGACCAATTTGGGGAATTACTGTCTTTTCACCTACCAAAACAAGGTTGAGCTCTAGGAAGAATGTACTGACAAAGTACTCCTAGTGTTGTGCACTCCTTCGACTAATTTCACTCAAATATCTCCGAGTACAAAAGAGCTGGTAGAACCAGATGATAGGCCTGATGAAGATGACAACTGAGGATTACTCAGTGATTTCCATGGGTTCATGGAAAAGTGTGTTAGTGACCAACTCAGCTTGGGCACCCGAATGAATTTCTAGGATCTCTTGTTGCAAAATTGGTGCAGGATTCACAATGTTCCCCATTCTAGAATCAGCTACTCCTCAGATTGAAACACCAAAGGAGGAACCAACAGAACCACCCGCTAATCAGTACACTAAGCTAGAAAACTCCCCTAAGATCATAGAGCTAATCCTCTAGTTGAAAGAGAGAAAAAACTTAGTCAGACCCGAAGTCAAAGAACTTTCCACATGTTGGACGCTCTGATTTGATGGATCCAAGTCCAAGCAAGGAGCTGGAGCTGGGTTCGAACTCATCAGTCCAACGAGTAAGACCTTTCTTGTTGCCCATAGATTGTAGTTTTATTGCACCAATAATGTAGCAGAATATGAGGCTTTGGTCCACGGCCTTCTCATGGCCTTGAAGAAAAATGTCAAAATGTTGCAAGTTTTTGGGGATTCGGAACTCATAGTTAAACAAGTTAGGAAATTGTATTCCCGCCATGATAGAAGGCTTGCCAACTATAGGCACAGGGTTTGGGATCTCTTGGAAGGCTTAGATGCATTCAATATACAATTGATTCCCCGCGCTCAGAATCGTATAGCTAATGCCTTGGCTCAAGCGGCTAGAACTTTGCAACCCCTCTCTTTATCTAGGCTAAAGAAATTCACAGTTGAGCTAACATCTACGACATTGGTCCCATATAATGTTACTCACTTGCAGGTCGTTAATGATGACAAACATATCCTCAAATTCATCACAAGTTTTGATGTCTTCGCAACCCAAATAATTGATGAAGCTGATCCGTAAGAAGCCGAACTAGACATAGAGGGAGTTATTAATCTCAAAACCAATATGATCCCTAGAGGCATGGTTTAGTTAGAATGTATATTCAATCTGGATCAGATCAGAGATCAGAATCAAAAAACAAAGGAGGCAATAAGCAACTAGTGTGATGCCTACAACCTCGGGATAGCTGAGGAAATCAAGAATGTTTTCATTGGCAAGGTGTGCATGCCAGAGGAAAAGAATAGAATTATGGATGTGTTGCGGAAGTACCATGACATGGTGGCATGGAGCTACAAAGATCTAAAGACATATGACACTTCTGTCATTACGCACACCATCCCTCTCAAGACAGAAGTGAGGCCATTTCACCAGCGGCAACGTCCAATCAATGCCTTGTTTGAACCCATCATTTACAAAGTACATAAGTTGCTCTCGGCAAGGATTATTTTCCTATTTAGACACTCTATGTGGGTGGCCAACTTGGTCCCGATTAGAAAAAAGAATGGGGAGATTAGATTGTGTGTAAACTTCCACAATTTGAACTGAGCTTCGGAGAAAGATAATTATCCAGTGCCTTCATTAGATGAGGTGTTGCAGATCGTCAACGACTCCTAGATGATGTCTTTCCTTGATGGATACTTTGGGTATAACTAGGTGATGGTACTGTATGAAGATCCTCATAAAATGACGTTCACCACTAAGTGGGGGACGTTCACGTACAGGAGAATGCCCTCATCAATGCTGGCGCCACCTTCCAACACGCCATGGATATCACCTTCAAGGACCTGATCGGCAAGTGCATAATCATTTACATGGATGATTTGACTATGTTTTCTAAAAAGCGGGGTGATCACGTCTCTGATTTATGCAAAGTGTTTCAAAGGTGTAGGGAGTTTGGGGTTTCCCTTAACCCCAAGAAGTGCATTTTCAGAGTGACTGAAGGTAGATTTCTCAGACACATCATTTTAGAATAGGGCATCTCCATAGACCCTGAATGCATCCAATCATTACTAAAAATCCCACTGCCAGGCAACAATAAATAATTAAAATCCTTCTTTGGAAAGATCAACTTCATCAAGAAATTCATCACGGGTTTCACGGAGATTGTTAAACCTCTCAATGCTATGTTGAAATAAGATGCCAAAATTGAGTGGACTCTTGATGCCAAACAAGCTTTCAAAGAAATCAAATGGGCCATTGTCGAGGCACATGTGTTAGTCAGCCTGGATTATTTGAATCCTTTCTACATCTACTCGTTCGCTTCAGAGCATTCTTGTGCTAGCATGTTGACCCAGAAAGACGATGAAGGAAATAAGCATCTAATCACCTTCATGAGTGCTCCCCTGAAGGATGATGAATTATGATATCACAACATTGAAAAATAGGCATATGCTCTCGTCAGAGGGGTGTAGAAATTTAGACACTACATCTTGCACAAAAAGGTGTTTTCCATTGTCCCCGACCTAGCAGTAAAAATGCTACTCATGCAAAATGAATTGGGTGAACGAAGAGCTAAATGGATCACCCTACTCCAAGAATATGACATGGAGATCCAACCGATGAAGCTGGTGAGAGGGTAGGAACTCACCCACACGATTGTTGAAGCAGCAGCAAAGGTTGGACCTGAACTCACTGTGCAGTAGTACCAGCTTGAGGATGTCTTTTTGGGAGAGTAGTACAAAAATGTTGTTTATTATCTACTGAACCACAAGTGTCTGCCACACATGCAGGGAGTCCAAAAACATGCCCTTAGATTGAAAATCAATGGTTACATGCTACAAGGGTCCATTCTCTACAAGAAGAATCATGAAGGCATTTACTTAAGATGCTTTGGTAAGGAGGAAGAAAACTGAGTCTTAAAAGAGTTCCATGACAAATTTGGCATGGGCCATGGTTCTGGTTCTTTCACAACACACCAGATATTGAGAGAAAGGTATTATTGGCCAACTATCTTCAAGGATTCCCATTGCCATTTTTGCTCATGTCACACATGCCAAACCGCTGCCACCAGGGAAAAGAATGATGCTGTCCCATTGTAGCCCATACTGGAGGTAAGGCCGTTCGCACAATGGGGTCTCTATTTTATCTGTTTGATAAGCCCTCCATCATCCATGGGACACAGGTACATTCTTACCACTACTGATTACTGCATTAGATGGACAAAAGTAATTATATGTAAGCAATGCACAACTGAAGTAGTCACTAACTTTTTAGAAAGTTTCATTTTAAATCACTTTGGTTGTCCTTATGCTTTGGTGTGTGACAACGGACCTGCTTTTATTTCATTGAAATGATCGAGTTGGGAATTTGACTATGGGATCGCCCTTAATTTTTCATCCAATTACTACCCTCAAGGCAATGGCCTTGCCGAATCTACGAATAAGAACCTGATTACCGTGATCAAGAAACTGCTAGATAGGAATCCTAAGGACTGGCATACCCAACTCCATTTCACCCTTTGGGCTGATTGCACTCACCATAAGGTTGTCCTTGGTGACTCCCCATTCCACCTCGTTTATGGCCTAGAACCTATATTTCCTATCCATCTGATGATTCCTACTCTTCAGTTTATCAATGATTTTTATGAGGGAGGGGATCATAGGGAAGCTCAGTTAGCTAAGCTCTTACATTTAGAGGAAATCTGAGATCGTACAATAGAAAATTTTGCCAAACATCAGGGTGTAGTTAAGAGATGGTTCGACCATCGAGCCAAAATCAAATCCTTTAGAATTGCAAATTTGGTCCTGTATTGGGACAAGGCCCACGAAAAGAAATGGGGACACAACAAATTCGACAAGCTCTGGCTTGGCCCCTTTCAAATAGCTGAGATTTTGGGAGACAATGCCTTCTACCTAAAGACCTTAACTAGTGAGAACGTCCCATTGCCAGTTAACGGGTAGCACCTAAAGCATTACTTCTAGGCTTGAGTTCGTTCCAGCTCTTCTTTGTAAATATTTGCACATAGGTTAGGGTAGATTGCTTTTCTGTTTTGCTTGTGTATTTCTATTTTGTGTCGCTCTTTTTGCTTTGTTCCCTGCCCCTTAGCGATGGTTGTGCTCGCTCGACGAATGGTTTACTTTGATGTTCGTCCTTGGTGTGCTTCGGCTAAACATTCACTCTTGACCATCGGTCTCTGAAAGCTACCCATGAATGATTCCCTTATTTGAACTTTGCTCAGAACTTGACCTTGGATTGGATCCCCTTACACACATCTCATATCTCGCACAAGGCACATAATAATCATTTCTAAAGGATAGTACCATGGTTGCTATGTCACCCTAGTGAGTGAAAAATCTTAAGTCTGCTCTAGTGACCACTGCGGTCCCAAACCCACTGTAGGCTTTGGTGCTTACCCGGTCGAGCAAGAAAATGATCTCAAAATGAACATTGAAAGAAATATCAAAATGAAGGAAAAAAGAATTCAAGAAAAATAAATGACTATATGGGTGTGCGGATAACTCTACCAGGGCTATGGACGCCCAGCCGGTAGTAGAGCAATATCCATGGGATTGCAGTGACAACTCCGTCGGGGCTATGGACGCTTGACTCACAGCGGAGCAATGTCTAGATTAATTTTGGTGCTAAACAATTTATGTAACTTGCTCGGCTGGATTAGTAGCCCCTGGTCACCATCCTGAGGAAAGGAAGGAATTCACTACACACACTTCTGAGATGTCCTGTAAACTAACCCAATTAAGGATCTTGTTCTCCCAGATTCACCTTTGGGAGCCACTCCTGGTCTGCGAAACTGAAGATTCTAGGTCCTGAATGAATATTTATCCTTAGAATACTTAGGAGTGTTTCTAAGTGGAGTTTCCATTTGTTGTGCCCTTGGCACACACGCCCCATTCAGAATGGGGACCCTCTTTTATTTCCCTTCCTGGGTCATTTTTTATCACTGCCTCATTTTGTGTGCCCCATTTTTGGTGTCCCAGATAGTCAATGTTGCTTCAAAGTCTCACCATAAGTTGATCGTTCCTTCCCCTTTTAATTTTCTCATGTTTTGGTGTCTTGTGGAGTCTCTCTAGCAGTTTTCCCCTGCCAACAGCCCCGGGCCATGCTAGACCTGGGTATTCGGGTTTCCCTTGTTGGGTTTCCCCATTGCACCTACCATTCCTAACGGCACTCAGCTCGTGTCCTCTCGGACCTTGGGGTCCAGACCCCTGTTTGCCATCTGCTAAAATCAGTGAAATCTTGACAGCTCTCCGACCTTTCGGGCTTAGGACTCTAGAGTTCCGCTCCTGGGGTTCCATGAGTGAACCTCTAGCAAAGTTCTGCCTTCCAAGCCCTGACCTCCCATTTGCCGCCAGTTAATCTCAAAGAGGAACTTATCAAACGCCTTCTGTCCTGTGCCCTCCCGGCTATTGGACCCCAGGTCTCCCATTGCCATTGCTAAATTCAAAACCACCAACCTTTGTCCCATCGTACCTGCATTCAATGAGGGCATTAATGGCAGTCGGGAGTATAAAATACCCGCCCAAGCTAGTCATTTTCACTTGACGGTGTTGCAGAGACTGGTCAGTGCTTGCCAGAGAGGTGTTTGTTGTCTTTGAGACCTTCACGCTCATGCCCATTGCCTTTGTTTGCTAACCATTGGTGGATCCCATGTTTTACCACATCGGGTGTTCGAGGTAGGTTTTCTGTCCACCCTCCTGAACATTGCTTTCATGATTCCTAAGGCTTAAAATGAACAAAAATCATCAAGAAGACATGGGAAGGATAAAATACGACATGGTGAACAAAACCCATGTCCTCAAAAATTAAGCAAACCAACATAGCATCCCCATGATGAACTCAAAGATTTATCTTCACGCGGCCGTTCTTCGTAAGGGCATCCCTGACCCTCAGGCTTGGACACTCCCTTTGTCGGTGAAGACTTAGAAAAACAAGATGTCAAAATGGCTTCTGGCTCTCTTGGGCCTAGGTGCCCGGGATTCCGCCCCTCATTCTCTGTTGGCAAGACCTCCCCAATTCAGCATGACCCTTCACTGAGCATGTTCACTTTCACCGAGCCTGGGCCCTATCAGTCAGGGAGACATCATCGGGTCAATGGGACCTCTCCCTAACTTAGAATCTTACGTCGAAGACCCCCTAGCTGTCGCCAAGACCTTTCCCTGACCCGAAGACTTATGCCGAAGGCTCCCTCTATCATCATAACATTGCCCAGTCGGCAAGACATCTCCCTGCCTAAAGGTTTTCCTGTCGACATGCTCGGTCAACAAGACATTCAAATGTCGGCGAGACATCTCACTGAAGATCAACCTTCTGCCAATGAACTTTCTTCCTGACGGTCGCCAGGGCCTTTGCCTTTCGACATGACTTCTTGGCAAGAGAATTTTGTTCTCCCAAGCTCTTCCATCACCATGACTTCGCCCGATCGGTGAGACCTCTCCCCGACTTAGAATCTTATGCCGAGGGATCCCTCTGCACTGCCTTGGGACCCATCATCCTTGGCAAGACATGACGCCTTCCCTAGGACATCACAACAATATCAATTTCTTTTGGCGAGTGCTTGACATCCTTCTGCTACTTAGGTCTCGGGCTTCCTTTCATCATTTGGAAAATTCTGTTGAACGATGGACAACCTCATTCGTGTCAGGCTCCGCCCTCTGGGAGTCCTTCCCTCATCTGCCATTCCAAAAGGGAAAATCTTGCCCACCCCTCCGGACTCCAAGCTCCGCCCTCCCAACTATTGTAGGCCTCAAATTAAAATCAAGCAGTAGGCACTCGTGCTGGGTCTGGTCTTACTCTTGGTAGTTGGCGAGACATCGTGGGTTCGCTGAAACGTCCCCACACTGCGGGGACCTTATGCTGACTTTCCTTCCCCTTTGCATTGGTCGATGAGACCCGAGGCATTTGCTATGACCTTACATCAATGATTGACCTCTTGTCGACCCTCACGTCGGGCCCTATCCACCAGACCACCTCCTCCAAACTTCTGCTCCGCAATAGCCATTGTGAACAACGAGGGATGAACAGCTTCCCAGTGCCTCAGACCCAGGTGATCAAGTGGAAAATTACAATCTTTTGACCGCCCTACAGCCCTCCAGACCCTGGAGCCCGGAGTTTCATCTCCAAAATTTCATTTCTAATCTACCATTCCCAAATAGCCATCTCCTAATAGCTTTCCGACCTTATACCTCTAGATGCCCCGAAACTAATCAAAATGAGCCCAATTCAAAATTTGATCTCAACCCACGTGCTTAATCTTGGTCTTCTTCATTACCAACCTTTTAAATTATCAAATTCGATTAGGGAGAATCAACAAGGGCCCTCTACCCTATTTTCCCTTTGAAAATGACATTCTTGCTAGGGAAGTCTGGCCTTTTGAGCCCAGACTCTCCAAATGCCCTTAAGCAAAAGACCGATGACATCGAAAGATAAAGTATCATGTTATGCTTGATAGATTATTTGAAATAGATTTCATCTTTAGGATTTCAGCTAACATGAGTGTTTTTGTGATCAATTGCACTCACTACGCTTTTTGCTTGCAGAATATATGGAATCAGGTGCAGGACCTTTGGGGGCAGCCATCGAAAAGGACAAAGGAAGAAAGTCAGGCAAGACTCCTCGAGGGAAAGAGGACAAGGACCAAATAAGGCAGAGCAATTGATCATGAATTAAAGACTGATAAAGTCACTACAGATTGGAAGGAGATCATAGATACCAATATCAGCCATGTCGATATTAATGAATTCACACAAAGGGCCAGGGTCAATCCAATGACCAAGAATTAAAGACTGATAAGGCAGAGTGAAATAGCAAAGATAGCTAGCTTCCCTCCATCTCTTGTAGCCCTAGAGCTTGTCATGGCCTATCGGTAGGCATATCAATCAGATACAAGAACAATTGTCGACAGGGATGGTAATGTTCTCGCTGACATGTTGGCTGAAGGAATCACATAAACCTTCCATATCCCTACTTTTCAAGAAATGGAAACACCCACCATTAAAGAATATTAGGCAGCATGGGATTATAATCTGGCAGGGTGTAAAAGGTCAATAAATCAACATTGGCTTAAGGAAAAGCGGGGCAGCCCTGCGAAGGTTCCTCATGAACTCTTCTGTAGTGACTTCCACGAAGATTACCACAACTTGGTCATGATGCTAAGCAGAGTGATGGGCCTACCTATGGCCACTTTCTTTTAGGAGTGGATGGTATACTTCATCGAGCAGATCCTCTGGGGGAATGATGATGTTACAACAAAAACTTTGTTTTACTGGGGATGAATCATAAGCAATTGCTTCCATGAGCACTTCATCAATGTAAAGAAGAGCTTCAAGTTCTATATGACTTCCTATCTCGTCTATTCCTTAGCAGATTGGAGGCAGTACAATGGATTGTTTGTAGCACCTGATTAGGAGCAAGGGTGAAGACTCAAGGTCTATGACAGATACCCCCAGCTCCAGTACAAAAACTTCAAGAGGGAGTATTGCAGAGTGAATGACGCCTTTATTGGCTATATTGTCAAAATGATTGCTGGAGACTTCGAGAGGAGGGTTTCCCATAGTGCCAAGGAATTTTTGAAGCAGTATTCCTTCCTCTTCATTCAATACCCAAAGTTCACATACGTCCATGCCTAGGGCTTCACTGAAAGGCCAAACAAGTTGCCTCAATACGCCAACGACCGAATCATCCTATTGAAGCTTTCTCGATAGCTCCAACACATACAGGCAGTCTTCAATGGCAAACACATAGCAGGGATCTCTTATCCCATGACTCTCCACCAGGGCATGTATAGACTGCAAACCTCCTAATGTGCTTCTAATTCTGAGAAAGAACTAAAGGATTACCATTTTCACCTGCATACTGCTCGCCCATGGATGGACCCATATGGACATGTAAGGAAGGAATTGGGGCTAGGGTTCGGTCATCTCCACCACATTAAAGACTTTTGGGGGATTTTCAAGATGACAAAGAGGTACGTGCAAGGCACTACATGTGGATGACAGCGTATTTCATAAGAAAGGTGCATCCCTTTCCCATCCTGGATCAAGTTCAAGAAAACGAGAGCACCTTAATGGACCCGTTGTACCTTGTAGTTGCCAATTTTCCACTACCAACAATAGAGTGGGACGAGTAGGAGGTTGATGACCTCGATATCATAACCAAGCCAATCTTGGCTCATACTAAGGAGTGGCTTGATGGACAGATAGCCCAATTGAAACAACAGGAAGTGATTCTGACTTATGAAGGACTAAAAAGTGAGCCAAGTGCCATAGAGGATGCTGCTACCACCACTTCAACTGGTAGGACATCCAAGTCTCCTCTGGTCACCAGATCTAAGAAGAGAAAGGAGACATAAATAGAACAGTCTCCTAACCCCAAGGTCTATACAAGGAAGGATTCAGGGGGCTCACGCTCCAAAATACTTAAGCAAAAAGGAGGTACGATGGAGTAGCTCTTGACATAAGAAGAAGAAGTAGAAGGTACTAATCAAATCAAGCTTGTCTTGGCTCTTCCTGCCCCGACTGTCACACCACCTACCTCCTGACTATGGTCACCGCTTCCCCACCGACGATGGACATCTCTATCCATCTTGACTCTTTGCCCCCGATCGAGCCTGTGATTGTAATTAACTCTTCTTCCACCTTGACAATGCCTCCTTCCTTTGCTGCCATGTCATCCACTACATCACTCCCATTACCTATGATGGCTGCACTAATGCCTGCTCCCACCTTTCCTAAGGCCTTCTTGAAGCATATGCAGAATATCACTTCCGAGCTCTCCCAGATCCTCATGGATCCTATGCTTCAGGCAGCCTTGGCTCTCGTCCTCACCACTGCCCAACTTTCACAGCCTCTGACAGGGCCACCTGCCATGGAAGCCACCATGCTAATTTCCAAGGAGTGGGAAGAGCGAGAACAAGAGGCCTCAAAGCCCTTTGAGGAGGAGGCTGATGAATATCACAAGCACCTGGAGTATGAACATCGCATTATTGACAGGGTTGCATAAGAGGAGGAGGGAAGTGGTTCCTCAGAGAGCGGGGATGAGGAAGATAGAACTAGTGGCAAGGTAATCATGCAAGCCTTTGATTATGATCTTGAAGAAGAACTATCCCGGCAGCCAAAGGACACCAAATCAGAGGTAGAAAGGCCGCTCCTTGAAGAAGAAGAATAGCAGCAAGAAGACAAAATTGAGGGAGAAGCCCAAGTTGTCAAGGGCCTCGAGATCAAGCAATTCAAAGAACATATGCACGAGGTTAAACAAGTTAAAGAAAAGAGAGAGGAGGAAGTGGAAAAGAAATAAAGTCCCCTATGGCAGTCGTTGGCCAAGCCTCCTATTAAGCGTATTGTGCTCATCCAAGACTCCAATGAAGAAGAAGGAGATGCTGCCAAGGAAAAAGAAAAGTCCCCAAAAGATAAGAGAGCGGAAACCTTGGCCTTGACCGAGAAGGGCGAGGGTGGCCATGATTCACCTAAGGGAAAATCTGTCATAGTAGAATGGTTGGAAAAGTAGCTCAAAAAGAAAACTCCCATACTAAAGGACCTGAGAGTGAGACTAGAATCTATCTTAGCCTGAGCTCAAATCACAATGAAGAAGGAAAAGAAGCTTAGGATCTGATCCAAGGTAACGATGGACACTTTTTGGTCTTGAGCTATGCAAGTAGCCATGCCTGTGATAGGTCAGGAAGGGATAAATTACAACATCTCCACCATGGATTTAGGGACCACCACCAGAGAATAGAAGGTAGGGCATATTGAGGAGTTAGTGGCCACGGTGGTACATTTGATAAAGCAGGACAAGATTTCAAAAGAAGAACTTAAAACACAAGTGGCTACTTTAACAGATTACATTCAACAGTGGTCATCAATTGATGACCTACCTACCACGTCCACAACTGCGCTCCAACTACTTTCCAAAGAGAAAATCGATAAGATGGAGAGAAGAAAGAACTTGGAGAAGACTATAGAGGATTGGTTCCGATGAGTCTTATATGTTGGAAACATGCGAATTGGCCGGGCTATTCAGATAGCCAACAAGTTATTGGACCTATAGCAATCCTTGGAGGGCACCAAGAGGCTATGCACTGACTTCCCTATAGTATACGACTCCACCTTTCCAAAGATCGAGGCTATCTTTCAATTGCCAGAAGCCACGTGGGAAGAGGAGCTTGCGTTTAAGAAGGATGATCACTAGCTGATGGATGTATGGTGGCAGGACTTTGGCAATAGGAAGTAAAGGTTGGACCAAATAATGAGCAAGCTGGATCTAGATATAGAATGGATAAAGGAAATCAGGATATAATGCGCTCGTTATCTCAAGATAATGATAGAATATGATATGCCCCCAGTACAGATGGATCCAAAAAAGGTGAAGACCTACTTCCAGAAGAAAATGGAGGATGGGATGTCTAACGAAATAACAATGGAATTTATTAGTTTTGTTGCCCATGCATTTGACCAATCAGAGCTATTCAGAGATCAAGGTATAAAATACAATGAGGATTGGAAAATGCTGGAGGATAATGCAAAGGAGTGGAGCTACCAAGTGCTAAGGTATGAGATTATTGAAGTGGACAAGCTCTAGGCGGTCATCCTCAAGTTCATAGAATATGCAGCATCCAAGAAGTAGGAGGAAAACCCTGTTGATGATAAAGAGCTCCCTAAAGAGTAGCTATAGTAAAACAACAATCAGCAAAGGACGAAAATGCTACAGTGTCATCACTAGAGGACAAAATAGGGAAAATGACGAAATGTAATTTTAAATTGTGATATATTGGGGGTAGGTGAAACTCTATTTTGTAATGAATCTTGGCCACATAATGAGACTTAATCTTGGCCATTCATTTGACTTTTTGGTCACTATAAATAGGGCTCTCCTCTCATTTGCAAAGAGAGTTGAGTTGTTGTACAGACATGCTGCAAAAATTTATAAGGAAAAGACATTGACTTGGTGCATTTTCTGAGTTTCTCACATGTTACTTGATTCAATCTCCATTGTTAGATGTTTAACTTAGGTTTTATTTCTATTCTAGTTAACTTTTTTCTTGCTTTGGTAGATTTTAGGAATATTTTCTTGTGATCATGAAAATTTCTGTTGTGTAGATGACTTCTTAGTCCATACTTTTTGTTGTTTGCTAATGGTAGATAGTTGTGTAAAGTTAGTCTGGGCTTGAATTCAAAGTTGCTCCAAAACTTTTATATTTGTTCATGTATGTACATGGTGAATGAAAGATGAAACATTTACAGACCTTAGAAATAGCACAAATTCCATGAGACTGTGAGATCTCTAGTTAAGTGGAATATTGTTTCCAAGAAGCTGTCCATTGTAGGAACTCCATCATCACTGTTCACAATTAGTTGTAGATCTAGGAACCTCCTCTCTTCCCTGCCCTTTTCCATTTTATTTAATGAGTAACCTATGCTAAGGTTCATTGCACATTGTAAAGCTAGATCCAATGGAAAATTGAAGTTCAAGACTGCTATTTGAACCTACAGCAAATGCACAATAACTTCCCATCTTAGGAACTCCATTTCAAGATCCAACTCCCCATGCTTTGTAACCCATCCATAAGTCTACCTTGTGATTCCAACAAATCACATCAAACAATTGAGATATTCCAAGCACTGTCAAGACCTGACATTAGAGACCTTGGGATAGTGTTCTACAATCTGATTGTGGAAGATTGTATTTCAAGAGAGGTAGTTCACCTACGCACTGCCTGTGTTGAGAAGTGTATAAAAAACACATCAACAAAGGTGTCTACGATATTTAGAAAGACTATGAATGTGTTTGCTATGAGATTGATTTATCACTATAAAATTCTTCTTTTTTTCTTTTCTATAATCTAGAAGTGAGTCATTGGCAGTGAGCCCTTCGACAGTGAGCCTATTATATTTATTGTTGCGATTACTTTATATTGTGAACTAATCCTCACCATTGTTTTTCCTTTCTTGGATTTTCCATGTAAATCTAGTGTTTTATTGTGTACGGTGTTGATATGTTTTAGTTTATGTTATTTTCTTTCATGCTAAATCAATTTAATAGATTAAGGATTAATTAAGTTGATGTGGATTTAAATGTTTTAGAGGGTCTTGAATTTTTAATGTACAGTTGATTCACCTAGGCCCTCTCAGTTGTCTTGTGCATTCAACAATTGGTATCAAAGAAAGGTTCCTTTGGAAGAAAGCTTAATTGCTTGAGGTAGATCTAGGATGGCACACAAGAGGGATGCTCCTTTTTTATGGTTCATTCTATGGATTTTGGAAAACAAGGATGGAAGATTTCCTAGTATCTCTTGGATATGGAGTTTGGAAGTCTATTGAGACTAGATATACTATGCCTACTAGTTTTCTAAGTACTGATGATGAGATCAAGGCCTATGAGAACAATGGTAAAGAAAGGTATGATCTTTTAAGTGGTCTTTCTAACATTGAACTTGTGAAAGTTATGAATTTGAAATCTACTAGAGATATTTGGACAACGTTGGAAAGTATTTATGAAGGAGATGATAACGAAAGAAAGATTAGATGCAAAACATAAAGATCACATTTGAGAACCTACCAATTTTTGAAGATGAAAATATTACAGGCTACAAGTAGAAGGTGGACTTAGTTGTCAATTCCATCAGAGGTCTTGGTGGAAAACTTGAAGAAGAAGAATTTGTAAAGAAGGTATTGAGAACTCTTCCTAAATCTTATAGTCATAACTTTATGATATTGAGGAAGTTCAAGATTTAAGAAAATATTCTAGAGATTAGTTGTATGGTGCTTTATCTACTTTTGAAATGAGAGAATTTGGTCCAAGTAATGCAAAAGTTGAGACTACTTTTAAGGCTAGGAAAACAGAAAAAAATAAATAATCAAATCAAGAGCATCTTGACAATGTAGAAGCAAACTTTGTAAGGATGAAAAAGGGTATTGGTAAATAAAGAGGTAAGTTATCTTTCAAAAATAATTAGTTGTGGTAGGATAGGTCATTATGATTCAAAATTTCAAAACAAAGCTTTGAATGACAAGAATAAAGAAAATAAAGGTAAAGAAATTAATAAAATCTATTATGTTAGAGAAGATGCCAGAATGTCTAATGATGAATATGACTATGTAGATGATGAGGATAGTGAATGCTTGTTAATGGATATGAAAGTTGAATCTAATTCTACTAACTCTAAGAGATGTGTGAAGAAAAGTGCTTTAGAAGCATGTCATAATGCTATGGTGACTGCTCTTCATGCTAGAAAGGAGAAGCACTACTGGATCACAGATAGTGGATGCTCAAATCATATGACTGGTGACAAAATTAAGTTTTTTTAACTTGAGAAATATCAAGGAGGTCTACTAAAATTTGGGGATGATGCATTTTATAAGATATGTGGAAAAGGTTCGATTAGTTTTTATGGAATGCATAATAAATATGATGTTCTTTATGATAAGGGTTTGAGACATAACCTCTTGAGTGTTGGAAAAATGCGTAGCAAAGGCTATGATATTATGTTTCAAGATGATTGATGTGAGATCAAAGAAGGCTCCAAAACTATGGTTGCTACTCGAAGAAGGATAGATGGAAATGTTTATCAACTTAAAGGTGTTGATGGTATTTAATTTATCACTCAAGTTAATGAAAGTTGGTTGTGGCATAGAAGTATGTGCCACATCAATTTTGATAGCCTAGTGAGAATGGTTTAGTTCAAGTTGTGGGGTGGGTGCAAAAAGTTGAGGGGCCAAAAAGTGGCTAAATTTTTTTAAATTTTTTCAAAGGCTATAACATGAGTGCGTTATAATGTTCTCATGTTATGGCTTAGTGTGATTGAGCCTAAGGCTTAGTCACATCGAACCTATAATGTGCTCACATTATAACTCGAGTGTGTTATAGCTTATTAAAACAAAAAATCAAACCATTTCATTTCATTTTCATTGTGTGTTTTCTTGCACGCAGCCAACAAACCTTGCTATTGCACACTCACATTTTGGAAGCATCAAAATTTGTAATTTCTTTGCCAAGATGCTTCCACGTCAATGGGGAAGTCGAATAAGTAACCATTGTTTTTTTTTGTGAATTTGTTGTTAAATAGGTAAATTTAAGTTGCTTTGTATGTTCATTTCTTTAATTTGTAGGAGATGATAATAAACTTCAAAATCCTCCTCAAAATCCTTCTCCTTCTCATGAACAAGCACATGAACAAAATCCTCAACAATCACAACAAAAAACTCTCCCAACAGTTCCTCAACATCCTCCTGGTACTCAGCAAAATTTAATGGGGAAAATAGAAAACAACAAAAAATAGATTGAGGAGTTAATCATGAGGTTGAACAATCTTGTAAGTTGAACCTTGGAAAGAAGCACACTTGCAAATTCACTTCAAGCCGTGTTAACACATATAGATGCAATTAGAAAACATTTAAATTTTTGGGCGGATAAGAGGAAGGAGTGTAGGAATTTTTATGCAGAGGGCAATCCCGCAAAACTAGTTTACAATTCTGTTAAGGAAGGAAAATTGCAAAAATCACCCCGATGAAGAAAATTTTGGGTTTTTGGGGGTTTGAATGAACTTAGGATTTGTGTGAACCCAAAGGGGTTCACTTGAACCCCCCTTCGAGCAAACCCTCTTAGATGATGGGTCCCACATTTTGCATGTTGCCCAAATTGAAAAAAAAGAAAATTTTGAAAAAAGGGGTTTGCTTGAACCCCCATTTGAGAAAACCCCCCTTCATTTGAAAGGTCAAGGGGGGTTCCCTCAAAGGGGGGTTCGAGCAAACCCCTTTTTCCCACTCATCCCCCTCTGGAACAAATTTCTGCAAAATTTTTCCCTTCAAAGATCGAGTTGAGGATGAAAATGGAGGAGACTTCACATACCCAACTGGATGATGGTAGTCCTTAGAACAAGCTATCCATCAAATATAATTTTAATATGTTTGGTTTTATTATGTATTTTCTTTTTTAGTTTGATTAAACATAGGTTTTCATCCAAAAATCAAGCTCTCTATTATACACATGTGGAAAAATAGCAGATTATCAAAATAAAATTTAAAAAATATGTTTAGGCTAGGTATTGATGTCCTTGATCCAAAAAAAAAATTAAATTTTGATACATACAAAAAAAGTTATGTTGTATATGGTCTACCTATGTCTGAATTGTAATTGGTTTGACTTCAAAACTTGATTAAGGAAAATATTTAATAAAACACTATGAAACCAAATGAACTTGTTAGATATCATAGTTACAAATCTAAATTAAATAAAAAATAATAATTTTATCCTTCATAGAAAAAGGTTATGTTCTATAAAGGAGCATCACTCCTTAAAATGGTGTTTACTGATAAAAACTAGTTTTCAAAGGAGATGGAAAAAAAATGCAATATGATTCAAAAGAAGTAAAAAATATATATTTAGAATCTACAGAAAAAATATCACAAATCACTAGTTTGCATCATCTTCAAATTCTTCAAGGTTTAGCAGTGCTATAGGTGCCTAAAAGTGAATATTTAGTTTAAAAAATTCAGTTCATTTTCCATTTGGCCAAAAATTGTAAACCAGTATTGTAGGATCACCCCAAATAAATTATCATATAAAGAAGTAAAAGATGGAAAAATTACAAAATATGATTTTTTATCATTATTCGCTGACCCATGCACAAATCAAACTCTTGACCTTAATAGCAATAGGTTTCCTATTCATTGGTGCCACCACCAAGGGATTAGGAACAAATTTTGGGATAGGTGGTGACCATCCACCATGCAACAATAACGAGGTCCCCAAATATTTCTTGAGGAAACTCTATTATGAGCTCATCCTCAACAAAATCCTCAAATATTTTGATATGAGGGACTTTAAAGGGAGAGGTGGAGGGTCGAAATAGGATAGACCAAGTGCATGTCTTGATCCTCAACAGTATGGGAGATGAACAATTTCTAGGTTAGTGCATGAGAACATTGCTATCCCTTCCATCATGAAGGAGAGTGTTGAGGTGGACACTCTGCAGTCTATTAGCTCTCTGGTCTAGAGTATCATCCAATGTGTCAGTCTTGCAATACAACACCATCTAGTGAAGAGTTCGAAGGGTAGGATTCCACCCCATTCTTGCTAGGTTTGTGGGTCATCCTGTACATATGACCCCACAATTAGTCAGGAGGATGGTGTGCAGGATAGTCTATAGTTGTGAAGATGATGATGGCAGATGACATTTTGAATGATGCTTTTAGCGTCAATACTCAGGTAAATGTTAGCATGTTCATTGAATTTAATTTATTAAATTTCATTTTTGAAATGCAAGATTAACTAATTTAGTTTAATGATTGTAATATAATTTCTAGCTCATAGTGTTAATACTGGATACATCGGCCCTCCACCTATTTTTTACTCCACTGCATCTACCGCTGAGGTATGTAACTAGAAAATAATTATAAATATTGCATGTGAATAGCATTATTATATGAGTGGTATTATAATATTTGATTTTTAATGTTGAATAAGCCAATATTGGAGGTTTCGTGGGAACACCTCCCAGTGCAAGTGGAGTAAAAACCTTCACGTAGGTAATAGAATGAAGAGTTTAAATAATGAATTGTACTTAATAGATTTGTGTAGTTTATTTTCATATCATTAATTACATTGCATTGCACATCTTTCAAACTCAAAGCATTACTTCACATTGCATAACTAATAACTAGATGTTGATAGATGACAAATTTTCAATTACAATATTTTTTTTTAGAAAGTCAACATAAGCAGTGATGCAATTACTTCACATAGCATAAGTAATAACTAAGAGTAGCTGCGAATTGCATTTTCTTGTCATGGAATTCCATAAGACCACTTTTTATTGAGGCAATTTTTCAAACAATTAACTGCCTTGTCTATGCTATGGATGCTTGGAAATAATATATGAAAGAATAATAGTAAGAAATAGCATAGATAAGGCAATGAGTTGTTTGGAAAAATGCCTCAAAGAAATGTGGTCTCATGGTGATGTCCTTCACCATAAGACCTAATTTCTTTGAGGCATTTTTTTTCAAATAGCTCACCACGTTTTCCATGCTACCATAATTTCCATACATATATACCAAAGCATTTTATCAAACAGTTCACTTCCTTGTTGTTGTGGCTAAAAGCCTAAAATAGGTGCTTTCCAACAAACTATGGATGCTTGGAGAAAATCTATCAAAGCATAGCAGTAAGCAATAGAATAGACAAGGCAGTGAGTAGTTTGAAAAAGTTCCTCGAAGAAATGTGGTCTCATGGTGATGGAATTACATTCCATCACCACGAGACCACATTTTTTCGAGGCTTTTTTTCAAACTACTCACTATGTTAACAATAAAAACCAATCCTTTAGCCAAAATTACCCTCCAAATCCTTTTCAAGGTTCTCATCCTCACCCTCAATTTACCAATCCATGGAAGCTTCCACCTCTTATTCCACTAGTTCATATCCCCACCCCTCCATCTTCATGTCATGATTTCCCTCCATCTCATAATCAAGACCACGCTATACCATCCACCCCATCCCAACATAATAACATAGAGAAGGCAATGAATTTTTTGAAAAATTACCTCAAATAAATGAAATCTCATGGTGATGGAATGCCATGACACATTTGTTTGTCGTGGAATTCCATCACCATGAGACTACATTTCTTTGAGGAATTTTTTCAAATAGTTCACTGCTTTCTCTATGCTACCACATTTTTCATACATGTCTTTCAAAGCATTTTATCAAACAGTTCACCACCTTGATGCTATGGATAAAATCCTAAAATAGGTTCTTTCAAACAAGCTATGGATAGGGAAATTAGTAAGCATGATAGTAAGAAATATATATTTCAATAAGTACTCAAATTTTTGCTCATTATATCATATATTATAAGCCATGACATGCATCACTATTGTAGTTTTCATGATTGAATAATTTATTATTTTATTTTTAGATGTTGCAAGAAAAAACACCTCCAGATGTTCATAGGGCAATGGAGCTTGGTGTTTCTTTTGCTATAGAATCCTTAATGCCTCTCATGGGGGTATCAAGCAAATTAATAAATTTCAATTTACATTATTTGTTATAGCTATTAGTTAGTGAAAATCAAATGATTATTGATTCATAGTTTATTTTCTCTTTAGATGGTTTCTATAGGGCTTTAGCACCCTATAGCATGGACATGCAAATATTTCCCTCGAGGAGAGTGATCAGCTAGTGGCAGTAAGTGATTATTTTGTTAAATATATTATTTTTTATAATGTAATTTCTATATATTAATGTCTTTACTTGTTATTGTAATAGATAAGGCTTGATCAAGAACTAAATCCTTGGAGGAGAACTAGAAGCACTCCTTGACCTTAGAGTAAACAAGTGACATACTTATCACCATCCAATCAACAAACAAAGGGAAAGAGTTTGTTTCAAGAGCCTGAAGGGAAATGAATTTTGATTCTAGGGCCCTTTGTTGTATGCCTATATGGCATTTTTGGACATATTTTGTATTGCATATATTTTGTATTGTATGCCTATATGGAATTCTTGTAAGCCTATATGGATATTTTGTATATATTTTATACTTATATCAAAATTACATGGCTATTTGGTTAATAAAAATCCTTTTTATTGATGGTGTCCATATTTGGATTATAAATCCATGGTTCAATAGATATGAGTTACATGTATTCAAGTGTATACTTTACAACTTATGTGTATACTTTGTGACTTACGTGTATTCCAATGTATACTTTGTGACTTACGTGCTTTCATGTGTATTCCTTGTATTCATACATATACATTGTATTAATGTGTATATTATGTATTCATGTGTATAATTCAAGGCTTATGTGTATTTGAATACTTGTACTTCACTCATTCACATGGATGCTTCACTTATTCATGTGTATACTTATTAATTGGTTATCCCTAACATTGCTCATTGTTTTCCTTCATTGTTTTTCTTGAATATTTATTTATTAATGAAAAAACTATATTAGTTGATACTAAACAACTTCAATATTTCCAAAATTGATTCACCAATGATTTATCATTTACTTATGTGCTAATTCAATATGGAATCCAAGGAAGAATTTAAAAGGGATAAAGCTAGGAGGAGAGGAAATATAGATATTTATAGTATAACCTATTGTACCTTATCTATACAAAGCTCTAATGGATCTTATATGCTTTGCTATTCTGTTTTCCTTTTCATATCCCATTTTCATAGGTGGATCATCACTTCTCACATTTTTTTTCCTTCTCCTATTCTAGGTCCTCACTTCCGCTTGTGGTATTCTACAATAAGCTCTAGTTTGTGGTGGGAACCTACTAATATTCAAAGGAGTCATTAATTTTCCCCTTAGTTGTGTTGGGTTATTTTATTATTTCTTGGCTAGTTACAATGTATTTGATAGTTAATTTTGTGGAGATGGAACCTCTCATTCTTTGCAGTAGGACATTTTAGGTAGACTCATCTTCAATAAGAACTAGAGTAAATTGTTTCTTTTGTTTTCTTTGAAATACGAGCATTGTAGTGGGGTTAGGATAGTTTTAAATGAAATATATGGTTGACTAGATGCATAGGTTGTGAATTTTTCTAGCACCAAATCTACCTATGTAATTAGCTACTTGGTTTGGAAACTTGGAGGTTCTGATTTTTACTCCTTTTTTATTACCAAATGTTATTATTGTTATTCCACTTGCTTGGATTTGAGGATTTTTTGGAGTGAAGGAAGAGGTAGGATTGAAATGATTCTTCTCATATATGTCATCCCATTTATTACCCAAGGAAAAGTGACTTGGTTTGTCCACCATGTTTCCAACTTCTTGCACATATTTTCACCAAATACTTATTCTATATTCATGCCAACCTAGCTTCTTTAAAGAATGCATTTTTTAATTATAGGTGATATGCAAAAAATTTCTTCTACAACATTTGATATGATTGTGAAGGAGTAGGAATAGGGGTTATAATATCTCATGTATCAACATATACTTATACCTCTTCTTTGGGCTATTTTTAGTTTCTACTTATGGTCAAGGCTATAGTGCGAACTTATTAACGTCATTGTTCATGATTCTCTCTAGCTAGGTCATAAGCCACCATGTGGGCTCATATTTCAATTAAACTGTGATTAGGTTTAGCTATAAATATTTCAATTTTTTTCTAGAATCTTGAAAATTTCTCTTTACAACAACCATATTGTTCTAAGGGAAAGGAGGATAATTGAAAAATGTATTTCCCTTGCTAGACTTGAGGAGGATCATACAATATTTTAAGAGTCATGTAGCCTTCTCATTTGTGATTAGAGCCATAATAGGAATAAAAAAGTTACCTAAATACTAATATTAATAATAATCAATTCAATGTACAAGTATGAGATCCACATAGTAATTGGATCATAACCCGCTCAAGAAGGAAAAGGTTTAGGCTTTCCTCAACTATTTTGACACCCAAATGTTTAACCTCTTTCATGCAATCATAGGATTTTGGTGTGGAAAACTCGGAATTGTCAACTGTCATGTGATTTTTTCTCTTTTGCTTTGTTTTGCTTACCAACATAAGGGATCGAGTTGGTTGAACATAGCTCGTAGTGATTGAGCATGTTTAGGTTTAAAAGAGGACCATGCATAGCATAAAAATACCCATCTAGATGTGTTCAAAGAGTCTATTTGGTCATATGAGTTGTAGAACAAAAGTTGCAACACTTTACAACTTTACATTACTTACATTTGACAACTTTTTCCTCAACTAAAAAGTCACCACCATGAGAAAACGCCTCTGAAATAGAAAAAACCAAGAGAGGTTATTGTAGAGGGGCCCAACATTATCCCATAGCCTTAGACAAAGAGTTTCTAAACATTATGATTTTCAAATAATAGTCTATCAAAGGTTGCATCCATTTTGCACTTTGGAATCTTAAAGGATCGAGCTGGTTGAATGTAGCTCAGAGTGATTGGGTGTGTTTGGATGCGATAGAGGACCATGTGGCATAAAAGTACCCATCTAAATATGTTGGAACAATCCATTTGGTCGTATGAGTTGCAAAATAAAAGTTGTACCACTTTGCAACTTTACACTGCTTGTATTTGATAAATTTTTCCTCAACTAAAAAGTCATCACCATGGGAAAACACCTCCAAGATAGAAAAAATTAAGATAGATTATTTTAGAAGGTCTCAATGCAATTTCATAGCCTCATATAGAGAGTTTGTAAGCATCACGGTTTCTAAGTAATAGTCAGTCAAAGATTGCAACCATTTTGAACTTTGGACTCTTAAAAAATTGAGTTGATTGAGCATAGCTCAAAGTGATTGGGCATGTTTGGGTGCAAAAGAGGACCATGCCTAGCATAAACGAACCATATGGACATGTTGGAATAGTCTGTTTAGTCATACGAGTTGCAGAATGACAGTTGCACCACTTTGCAATATTACACTGCTTGCATTTTGATAACTTTTTTCTCAACTAAAAATTCATCACCATAGGAAAATGCCTCAAATATAGGAAAAACCAAGAGAGGTTATTGTAGAGGTACCCAATGTGATCTTAAGGCCTCAGATGAAGATTTTGTAAGTGTCACAGTTTTTGAGTAATAGCCCAATGAAGATTGCAGTCATTTTGTACTTTGAACTCTTAAGGAATCAAGTTGGTTGAACATAGAGCTCTCTCAATGTTATTTGATGTGTTTGGGTGTGAAAGTGGAACATTCTTAGCATAAATATACCCATCCAAATATGTTGGAATAGCCCATTTGGTCACACAAGTTGTAAAATAAAAATTGTACCACTTTGCAACTTTACATTGCTTGCATTTGACAACTTTTTCCTCAACTAAAAATTCATCACCACAAGAAAACACCTTCAAGAGAGAAAAAATTGAGATATTTTATTGTAGAGGGGCCTAACGTAATCCTATGGCCTTAGACAGAGAGTTTGTCTACGTCATAGTTTATGAGTAATAGCTCGTCGAAGATTGCAGTCATTTTGCACTTTGGACTCTTAAGGGATTGAGTTGGTTGAACATAGCTCAAAGTGATTCAGCATATTTGGGTACAAAAGAGGACCATTCTTGGCATAGACATACTCATTCGGATGTGTTGGAACATTCCATTTGATGATACGAGTTGCAGAACAAAAATTGCACTACTTTGCAACTTTACACTGCTTGTACATTTGACACTTTGTCCATCAAGTGAAAACTGGACACCACAGGTAAATGAATTTGAGATAACAAAAACTAAGAGAGATATTGTAGAGGGGCCCTATGTGATCTTGATGCCTTATACATAATTCCCATATGTGACACGATCTCTGAGTAACCAATTGTGAAAGATTGCTTCCCTTTTCTAATTTGGACTCTTAAGGGATTATGCCTCATGAATGTAGTTTAGACTGATTTGGCATATTTTAGTGCAAAAGAGGACCATGCCTAGCATAAACGTATCCATACGAATGTGTTGGAACTGTTGGTTTGATCGTACAAGTTGTAGAATGAAAGTTGCACCCCTTTGCAACTTTGCACTGCATGCATGTGACACTTTTTCCATCAAGTGAATATTACTGTTAGAGGAATATGAAAATATTTGATGGTTCATCTGCAAACTTAGATATATATATGTGGAATAGAGAAGGGAAGAATCAAATGGTTTTACAATTCAAAATGCTAAATCTCAGGATCATGACTAGAATAAGGGATGTTGAAGATCAAGTGTTAGAACAAAGAACTAAAGATAATTGCATTATTTTTTCATCTCCTTCATTGGTGTTGGAACCTTTAAATTTGAAGTGCCCATATTGAAAAAAATTCCTTTGCACACTCAGAAGTACCCCTAAAAAATCTGCCTAAGTGACCTATTTTGGAGGGTCACAATTCAAAGCCAGTTGATTTTCATGCCAAAAGGATTGTTACTCTCCATTTTCCTTGCATTTATGTACTCCCCTATCTAATTTCAGAGTCTCATGATCATATTTTTTATTTCTTTGAGATCAAAAGCAAATGCAGTTTGTTTAGTTTTACACATGCATTTCTGGCAATGTTTCAAAGTGGTCATCTTTGACCCCTAATATCACGTGAAGAATGATGGCTGAAGAAAATCCCTTTTGTACACATACTCAGTGTACCTAGATGATATTATGTTTCCAATGGTAGTCACTAGAAGTTGTTTTAATATTTTTCAAAGTGGTGACTTTGAGAGTTTTGATTGGTTCTGAACAATTGAAATTGCAGAAAAGCCTGAGTGAGCCACTTTGGCATTTAATATCTTACACCTTAGGAAAAAAAAAGTCATGCCATTTGTTGCATTGAATTTTTGGGTCAAATGGTAACATGTGTGCTCAGTTTCAGGCTCTCAGGATAAGTTCTGATGGGTTATTTAATCATTTTTTAACTACAACATGGCCAAAATGGGTGTTCTGAAAAGTTTCAAATTTTGAAAATATAAGGACAACCCATTTCATTTTTCTGTCTAAAACCCCTATAGATCCATTTTTATCAATATTGGAGGTCATTTGATACATTATTTTAATGTACTTTAGTTGCGGCGAACATGTCCTAAGGGCCAATTTACAAAGGAGGTACCTGATTTTTGATGGATGGAAAAATTTTGAGGAAATGAGTTTCCTCTAAATAATTTATTATGGCCGCATACAAAAAATCTCGGCTCCAGGGGTCACCGTTTGTGCGCAGTGAAATTTCTCTGTTTGGGTCGCAAGCGTAATTAAAATTTGCATTTTTTCTAAAGTTTTAAATGCTTATGTTTAAAATATTTTTGAATATTTTAAACATTATGTAAATATGAAAAATGCATTTAGGGAAAATTTGAAATGTATTTCAAATGTTTATAAGGAAAAGCAAGTTTAATTCTTGCTTGTGATTGGCTGAAAGGCTTCACGAAGAACTCATCGCCCATTGCTGGTTTCAAGTCTCTTTTCCATTTCAAATTAGCGATTAGCAATGGCAGTGGATTCTCATCGCCCATCGCGGATTGAAGTGTCTTCTTCCTCATCAAATTGGCGATGAGCAATCTCACCTTTATTTCATCGCACATTTCTGTTTCACGAGAGATTTTGAGTTTAAACTAGCGATGAACAATGGTTGTTGTGTCCATAGCCCATCACCAATTGGTGGCTCTTTTTTCCAAAGCCATGAGCGATGGTCTCTCCCGAGCGAGGGTCTCTCAATGGTTTCTATTTAATACATGTGAACAGTAAAAATTGTATTTTCAAATATTTTTGTGCAAAAGAAAGTTTAATTTTTGTTTCTTATTGGCTAAAGCAAATTCTCACGAATGCACGACAAAAGTAATTTCATCTCCATCACTCATCACCAGTTCTAAATAAAAATGGAGGAGGCAATTAGCGATGGTCAAGTTTGAGCAATGGTTGTGGTGAACATAAAAGGGAAAATATTAAACATTTTCAAATGTTAATATAAAAAGTAAGATTAATTCTTGCTCCCTATTGGCTGGGAAAACTTTTGAAAGATCATGAAAAATCTCCAACTCTCATGGCAGCATCGCTCATCTCCATTTTGGGATGGAGGAATGAGATCAAATCAAAGATGGCTCAAAGTTCCATTGCCCATCTCTATTGTGAGATTTATTTATCTCTTGTAATCAGAGATGGCTTATTTTGAGTGATGGTTGTGGGTAAACTATTGAAAATTTATTTATTTTTAACATCGCTCATCTCCATTTTGGATGGGAGGAGCAAATAGAAAATAGTGATGCCTTGGTGTGAGCAATGAGAAATATGTAGGGCATATTTTAATGTTCCTCAATATATCAAAAGGAATCTTCAACTATTCTCTTGGGGGAAATTAAACCAAAAAATATAATCACGTTTTTTGGCTTCCGGCTGATTTTTAAACATATGTACAGGCTACAAAGTGCTCTTTTATGCTCTAGAAAGTTACCTGAACTATTTCTATTTCCTGGGAAGCAATTTGAGCGAATTTTTATACATTTTATGGCTCCCAGTAAGGTAAAAAATGCCTGAAAACTATTTTTTCATGACACAAAAATTATATTCAGCATATAAGTAAAATTTTTACCTACAGTGAAGGTTAAAATGTAACTTTTAAATGCATTTTTAAAAATTGGGTAAATGGGTTTTTACTCAGAAGTTAATACTTTTCACTTCTAAGTGAAAATAAAGCCAATAAGTGAGTCTTTACATACAGGTAATTTTGTGCATGGAATTTTCAAGTGAAGACAAATTGAAAATAGTCATCTTGGGGAATATTTTTCTATTGCAAGGCAGTGGAGTGAGGAGCAAGAAAACAAAGAGCAGGTTGAAGATTCTTCAGCAAGTAAAGGCGGTTGAAGATCATTGAACCTAAAATGTGCCAAGTGTCTTCTTCAAATGAACATTTAGGGTTTTTGTGTTTCCTTAAATTTTATCTTTTAGTCTCATTCTAAGAGAGGTTGTTTTATAATTTAACACAGAGAACATTGTAGTGTCAATATAGAGAATTTTAGAGTTAAGTTTTAGGATTTGAGTCTATCAATATTTATGTAATTTTGATTACAATACTGACAAAATTGCTGAATGTTTCAAGTTTGAGACTATTTTACTCTCATATGTACTGGTTTTACAGATTATGAATGATACAATCAAGGTTGTCTTATTTGTCTCTATCATTTTTAGATAGATGTGTGGCTCTATTTTTATTTAGTAATTCAAAGAATTAATGCAGGTGCTTGAATATGGCTGTAAGTTTATATTGAATTGAGTGCTAGGATGCTAGTAAGAAGTAAATATTAAGACATAATGCTAAAATGTTGTAATGCAATATTTCAGGGCTTCATATACTACCAGGTGAAAATTGTTATTAGAGTATATATGTGTTTGAGTTGACTCTGTTCCAAGGATGAGGCACTAATCTAAGTGTGCTATTCATGTTACATGTGTTAGTTAATACAAGAGCTCAACATCTTTTAAATCAAATATCAATCTCAGTTTGTTTGTGTGAGGAGTTTAATGAGTTACATCTCTCATATTTAAATTAGGCATTACTGTAGAGGTCAAACAAGCCTTTATAGTATTGTGTCTATTAAGCATCTAAAGGAGATTCATTTGTTCACTGCATGTTTGATACTTTGGCACACAAGTATCTGAAAGCACACTGTTGGGATTACCCTCCCAAGTTTAACAAAGCCTAAAATGTAGGGGAGAAGAGTATTTTATTCACTCTCCCATTCATTGGCCATATCAACTCATTGAGTCTAAATATGAGAGAGTGGCTACTCTTTAGGACTCATTGCATCTATTGATTTGGGAACCAACAATTGGCTAGAGCTAAAATTCCTTAAAATGTTTTCATGCCTCTAATGAAGGATGATCTATACATAGATTCCAAAATAAGAGGGGTAGTTTATACAAATATTTAAAGAGACAATAGGGTATTTGTAGATGAAATATTGTAAAGTAGATATTAGAAGGGAAATGAACTATAGAAACAAGTATATGATAGTCAAACTTGGAAGTGGTATTCATTTCTTTTCTATGTAACTATGCAATTCAACATTCTTCATCAATCATTATAGATACACTCATGTCTATTCTATTTGTTCCTACTAAATGCATTTCTACTACTTTTTCATTAGAACTATGTTTTTGGTTTCAAAATTTTAGTAAATATCATTACAAATGTTTGAGGCAGCAATAAATCCTTACTAGGGAACTAGATCCCAAACTCAATTACAAAGTTTTGAGGGAAGCCATGAATTTTTAGTTGCAAGAGGATAGATTGTAGATCTGAAAGGTAAATCCACAAAACATGGATAGCAAGGAATATGATATGTGGGGTAGAAAGGAATATGATAGGTGGCAGCAAGGAACATGATAGGTGGTAGGGAGAATACATTAATATCGAAATTCTGATACTCTAACTATAGGACAACAATATAAGTAGATCATATGGTCATACACTCTAACTATCAACTAGAATACATTAACATCAAAATAAACATTGAAAACATAGAGATAGAAATAGGACAACAATTATTGTGATCAAGTCACTTAATTCTTCAAAAAACTCACTCCAATGGAGTATCTTTTGTATTTTGGATATTTTAAACTTCCCTTTCTTTCACCAACCCTTATTAAGTCAATGTGGAAGTGAATGAAAGTGAATGTGGTTTTATCTTAGTCATTAAATCTTAGGCATGTGCACAGGTATGAGGTAATTCTGGTATTGTTTAAAGTATCTTAAGAGAATGATCTATGACTCCATAACAAAACTTGATGGGTGTCATAAAATGGAGTAACATGTAGTTGAAATTTAAACATATGGAACCACATCTCAACTAATCAACCATGCTAGGGTTTTTGGTTTTTCTTCTTCTAGTCATAGTTCAATCATATCAATTGCTTCAAGGGTTTCATTAGAGGAAAAGATCATGATCAATCTATAGGGAAGATATTAAAAAGATAGTCTCTTGGAGATTTAGGACAACCACATTTCACCAAAGATATGACAACTATGAAACACTAATCAAGAAGATAAATTGCATAGGAGGTGGTAGGGATAAAAGAGTCACAACCATTTCAAAAAGAGATAGATCAAACCAAGATAAGGCATGATTTATGACACTGTTCATCAATAAATGATACTAGTCTATTGGAAAATTAAAATATAGAGGAAACAGACTCTAAGATTAAAGGGATAGATTAATGAATGAAAAAGAATAAACAATCAGCTGAGGACTCCCAAGAAACAAAGGTAAAATGTGAAGAGCCCACAACCAAATAGTGTTAAATTCATAGAAGAAGGGAGTATTCCTTCGATTCTATGTCTTTCAAAAGATCATGATATTCATGGATAGTATAACAAGGATGGTAGCAATAACCCTTTATGACTATGAAAGCTTGAAGAGGGTAACAAGACAAGGAGGGAAAATATGGGAACATAGGTGATTGATAAGATGATAGTAAAAAGAACAATAATAGTGCCACAAAAATAGCAGCAATAGTGTCATCGAAGTTCAGAAATAATACTTGTAAAAAGGACAAAAAATAGTGCCCAAATAATGATTTCATATAATGCAAGATTTATTGATAAAAGTGCAGCAAATTAATGTCCAAATGATGACAGAAAATAGGTAATAAAAGAGCAGAAAATTTCATAGTCAAAGCACAATTTATGACTGAACAAATGAACAACAAATAATGATAAGTTCATGAGAAAAATAATGACAAATAAGTGCTATAAAGATGGTAGTTAAAATGAAGCATTTAATGACAATGAAAGGAGTATCAATAGTACCAAAAAGTGCAGAAATAATAAGAGTAAAAAGTGTAGCAAATGATGCCCATGAGAGAGCAGCAAAGAATTGATGAGAAAGAGCAACAAACTCATGAGAGTTGAAGAGTAGCAAACTCATAAAGTTGAAAGTTGCAGTTGGTGGGGAAGATAAAGTACAGGTTTGAAGTGTTAAAAGGACTTCTTTAGGAATGTATGACAGAGGCAAGTTACCATAATCAAATGCAAGGATAGTCTTTTGAGTGAAACCATCATAAAGTTTAAATGACAATAATTTATGCAAATCAAAAAAGACATCTCATATAAATAAAGGATAGTTGTAAAGTCAATAAGGGGGAAAATTGTACACAGAAATGGACACTAAAAGAATAAAGGCCATGAAGTCACAAAAGGGAAGGAGTATCCAACTGCATGATATTATGTTTTGACTATGAAAATCTAAAATCTTCCAAGTTCCAAGTTTCAAATTGTTGACAAAAGTGATTTATAACATAAACTTTACATCACTTGGTATGGTTCCATGCTTTTAATGGAAAATGACAAATTAATAGTTGAGGTTAGTCATAAGTGGGTGACATGATTAGACACATACAAATGGAAATGAATACATAAGAAATCACAATTTTGAAGATAAAAAATCATGACAAAAATTCATACAATATTTCCTATCTATAATGTTTGCATCTCTCCACTTCTTCAACACGATAGAATGGAAGAATAAGTAAATATCATAATAAAGACTTCAAGTTAAAAATAATAATAAGTAGAGCATTGAAATAAGTAAACTGTACATGTGAAAGGCACATAGCTAGGTCAACACTATAAGCAATTTGATACATCACCATGAAATTGGCAAGGTAGTGGGTTGTTTGAAAAAATGGGTCCAAAAAATGGGGTCTCACAATACATCATCGTGAGACCCCATTTCGTGGACCCATTTTTTCAAACAACCCATTACCTTTCCAATTTCACTTAATTGGAAAGCTAGTTGGCCCGCTAGCTTTTCTATGCTACGCATTGAACCAAAACATATAATCTTCCCAATATTCATATGTAAACTTGGAACCAAAACATATGTAAACTTGAAATATAGAAACAAAAGGTTTGGCTATCAACTAATCTTGATTTGCATACTCTAAATTTTAATACAAATTAAAGTTCATACTTACAAATTAAAAAGAACCAATGTGCATACTTACAAATTAATCCAATAAACCATCTTGGTCTGCTCTACTCTTTATTGTTTCAAGTATTGACTCATGGTCATACTCACGCACCTTCCACAAGGTCTTGTTCAAAGTTCTACCCCCATATTTAATCAAATGAGCATTGGATGCCACAACAAGGTTCGAGTAATGAAAAATATTTCAATGCATGTCAAAGTTCATAAACAACCAAAAATTAATACTCTTATGTGGGTATCTTCTAAGCCACGTTCCGGTAACAACCACTAAGCTTGTAGGGTATTTGATATTTTCTCCATCTATAACTGGGGCCTCCAATTTATTTTTGGTCTCAACACAATGACACAAGTAATAATTTGTTCCCTCTTTGTTGTCTTCATCTGCAATAATTGCATAAAAATTCCCTACATGATTGCTATGTGCAACAAATTAGATGAAATTAGTCAACATTTAAAATACACTACAAAGAAAGATGAATATAGGAATTTCAAAAACTATGCAACTAGATATATTACCTGGTTGAACTAAATCTGATATGTGGTCAAATTCAATGGATGATTCCATTTGTGTCAATTTCAATGTCGTCAAAGGTCGATAGTGTGAAGTGGGATAAGATAAATTAACCTTCATTCATCAACCCACTCCTTTGACTCACACTCATTCCAGGCTTGAATTGTACATGAAGAACAAAAGCATGCCATCTTTTGTGTATGGATACTCCATGAACCTGCATTTGAGCTAAGGAAAGAGTGTAGCTCACTTGATCTTGTCAGTGTACAACAATCCTCATATGGTGCAATGTTAGTATCATCTATCAACCAAAAAAAATTACCAACTGAAGACTTACCTTCATTACCAAGACCCATTGAAGCATTACACCACTCGAAGATTTATTTTGCATATGTCAACTTTGCATTATTTTTTTACTTTGACTCTTCTCATTCTAATGCTATTTTGACATATGCTCCCCTTTTCCATTCCCAACTTCAAAAAAGTTCCACATATGTTGAACACCTATAATAACATGCATCCTTCTCAACCAATAGAACATCAACAAGTTCTTGAACTGTGTTGCACAGTTATCTGACCATATTATATATTGATTGTATTCTATGTGGCCCCTCATAGCCAAATCATTGTAGAATAAATGAAAGCAACCTTGCAAAAAAATTGGAGAATGTGTGCAATCATCACTAATGTAAAATTGGTACTCCCTCAATACCTTCTTGTTATCCTCTATACTATCAGCTGCATGAATGAATGTTATGTGCACAAATATAGAAACCTATGTGGAGTTGTAATATTGTGACTGCACCTTACGTTGTGGATGTAGAGTGTAGTTTTCTACAAAGTTGACCATTAAAAATATGCTACCAACTAGAAAGGTTTCTTTGCATAACTTGAATTTCAAGTCTAACCATCGAACTCTATGGGTATGCCTTGCATACTCATACATTGTATTGTCATGAAATGTAGACATAAATTGATACGCTGAAATATTTTGAATAACCAAATCACACATTTTTTATTTGATTACCATCTTTTGTATTGTATGCCACTATTTTATACTTGTTGAATTCTACTAGTTTCTTTCCAACCGCATGTGTGCTTTCTATATGTTCACATATTGGCATATGTTGCAAGTCATCGCAATGCTGACATGTCTCATCCAAGCATTGTTTCCTATAGAATATTTGGCCTTCCTCTCTTTCACATAAAATTTCTGATAAGAAGTCTCTTGAAGATGTTGGTGGGGCATGTATGCCACAATCCTGCAAAACATTGTTATTTTGAAAATCTAAACATATAGAATGATAAACATTATAATGGTTAGAAAATTCAATATTTAATCTACAACAACAAGTAGTGCATGTGTAATTTATCTTGACATAATAAGGTTTAAGCATTTCAAAATATCGTTAAAATTTTTGAATTTTAGGATAATCCTTTAGAAATTTATGAAAAAACTGTGTTTGAACCATATACAAAAATGCTTTGGATGTGGCTCACAGTTTCAACTACCGATTCTCCTTCTTACCACATCCCTTTGATTTGGAGATGGGGTATGTGCAAGATCATGATGGGCCAAAAAGTGGTAATATTATGGGTATGTGTATGGTATGTGGCTGACAACTTTTTTTTTTTACCCAAAATTGATGAAATGAAAAGGGTTTTTAAAAGAGATTCTCATCTTTCCACCAATATAAATTATTTTTACTTTGAATTTAATAAATAATTATTATTCATTTTCTATTTAAATTATGACTAAAGTCCTCATTGATAGGTTGATTGAAAAACATCTATAGCTTTCAAAGCGATTATCATATTTTTTGAATTTGAAACATGCATCACATTCTATGCTTCACATACTATAGGATTAAAAAAGAAAATGAATTTCATGAAGTGGGTATGTGCAAGATCATCATGGAAAAAATAGGCCCTTAAGTGGCAAAAAATTCAGAAAAATTAGAGTTAGGCAACTTGACATTAAAAATTTGAATAATTTATCTATATTATTTCAAAAATACGTAAGAATAAAATATGTAGCAAATTGAATCTAGTTTCTAAACTACTAGTTTTTTTTTTTTTTTTAAATCTATTTGGTGAAAATTTGAAATTTCAATGTAGTAATACTTAAATTTCGGGGAAAAAATAAGTAGGTGTCTATCCGACCCTAACCACAATAAAATGATAATATTTTTTTATAATATTTTAGATATATAAAGTACTCATGTCAGATGTGATGCATATTTTTTGTAATTTTTTCCAAGTAAATAATTAATTATGATTTTTATTATAACTTTTTAAAAAATATAAAACTGTATGTTTGACCACCTTAACTTGGTCAAAACTTCATGAAATTCAATTTTTCCTTTTTTAATACTATATTATGTAAAGCATAGAATGTAACGCATGTTTCAAATTCAAAAATGTTATACCATTTGAAATCTTTTTTTTTCAATCAACCTATCAATCAAGACTTTAGTCGTAATTCAAATAGAAAATGAATAATAATAATTTATTAAATTCAAAGTAAAGCATAATTTACATTGGTGGAAAGCTAAGAATCACCTTTAAAACCGTTTTTTGGTTCATCAATTTTGGTTAAAAAAAAGTCGTCAGCCATATATCCTACACATACCCATCATATCGCCCCTTTTTGGCTCATCATGATCCTGCACATACCCAAGTTTTGACCAAGTTAAGGTGGTCAAACATATGAGTTTTTAAATTTTTAAAATGTTGTAATAAAAGAATCATAATTAATTATTTAAAAAAATTACAAAAAAATATACATCACATCGGACATGAGTCCTCTACTTATATATAAAATATTATCATTTTATTGGTTAGGGTGGTCAATGGACACCTACTTATTTTTTCCTTGAAATTTAAGTACTACTGCATTAAAATTTTAAATTTTCACCAAATAATTTCTTATTTTTTTAAAATAAACCGAGTAGTTTAGAAACTAAATTCAATTTTCTATCAATTCTATTCTTACATATTTTTGAAATAATATAGATAACTTATTCAAATTTTTACATCAAATTGCCTAACTCTGTTTTTTCTAAATTTTTTGCCACTAAGGGCTTGTTTTTTCCATGATGATCCTGCATATACCTGATAGTTTTGTGTTATTATTCCAATAGTCTTCAATTAGTGATCTCAATGCTTCAACAACTGGTTTATCTTTTCATGGGAGTCTCCCCAAAAATGCCCATAATTTAGTGGAATCAATGTCCTCAATTCTTTGGCACCTTTTAATAACTCTTGATAAATTTTTTATGTTAATTCTCAATTGTTGACGTGTCTTTCTAATGAGATGATATTTCCTTGTTTGATTAATTACCAAAGTTGATGTAATGACATGATGGTTGACATTACTATCTTTTGAGTGTGAGGTATTTGTTGGAGTGAAAATGACACTGAGAGGGGGGGTGAATTAGTGTCTTAACATATTTTGCCATTTTTCAAAAAATAAATCATAGCACACATTTGTTCTCAATGTTTCAATGATAAGTACATTCATGAGTTGAATGCAATCATTCATAAACCGAAATGTGAAATGTAATAGAAAAACAATAAACAATACAACATTATCTCAGTAAAGCAGTGAAACCACAAATGACCAATGAGACACAATATTTGGGTATGTGCAGGATCATCATGGAAAAAAGGACCCTTAAGTGGCAAAAAAATTAGAAAAATTAGAGTTAGGAAACTTGACGTAAAAATTTGAATAAGTTATCTATATTATTTCAAAAATATGTAAAAATAGAATCTATAGCAAATTGAATGTAGTTTCTAAACTACCAAGTTTGTTTAAAAAACAATAAAATCTATTTGGTGAAAATTTGAAATTTCAATGCAATAGTACTTAAATTTTAGGGAAAAAATAAGAAGTAGGTGTATGTTTGACCACCCTAACCACAATAAAATGATAATATTTTTTTATAAGATTTTAGATATAAGTAGAGGACCCATGTCCCAATGTGATGCATATTTTTTTGTATTTTTTTTCCAAGTAAATAATTAACTATGATATTTTTATTACAAATTTTAAAAAATATAAAAACTTGTATGTCTGACCACCTTAACTTGGTCAAAACTTCAGGAAATTCAAATTTTCTTTTTTTAATCCTATATTATGTGAAGCATAGAATGTGTCACATGTTTTGTATTCAAAAAATATGATACCGTTTGAAAGCTATAGATGTTTTTCAATCAGTCTATCAATTAGGAATTTATTCATAATTTGAATAGAAAATGAATAATAATTACTTATTAAATTCAAAGTAAAGCATAATTTATATTGGTGGAAAGCTGAGAATCTCCTTTAAAAACCCTTTTCATTTCATCAATTTTGGGTAAGAAAAAAGTCATCAGCCACATACCCATCATATTGCCACTTTTTGGCCCATCATTATCGTGCATATACCCATTTGTCGAGTGGAAAACCCTCATAGGGTAGAAAAACCACTCCTAAAAATGTTGCCTTCTAGGCTCTTATTTGAAAACCACTATAAACAATGCCTTACAGGCTCATTTCTAAGCACCAACTCAAGGAGCACCAACCCCTCATTTTGAAACACCAATTTCAAGGAGCACCAACCCCTTTTTAGATTAGAGAATAATAAGAACATAGAGGATCTCTTTGTTTTCTAGGTAAGCTCATATAACCCCACACCCTTAATCTATCTAATACCCTAAATATTCAAAACAATGAATCCCTAAAATATTAAATAAATTAATTATACATCTTTGCTTCACATCATATTTTCTATTTTGTATTATAGAGCTTTTTCAACTTTTTCTTTTGATACAACAAGAAGTTACAATATCACAAATCACATCAATAATCTCACAGTGATGAAAACACTGTATTTATATGTTTTCAAAAATATAGATCCACTAAAAACATGAGTCTCCAAAATGTCATTTTCAAAAAAAAAAAAAATTCCCAACTGGTTGTTGGAACCATTTTGTTTCAAGAACCATGTATTCAATGATAGGTGGAAACAACATTTTACCAAAGTAACTTTTTCTTCACAACACAATTTATCCATAATGATAAAACAAAACCACTATCACTATAAAAGCCTATCAAAAATTGTAACCGAACCTATATCTTTACCAAATACCAAAATAAACAATACTTTCAGAATACCCATGACGGGAAAAGTATAACCGGACTCAAATCATGCTTTTTTGACAGAGATAATTAAGTAACCATTTATATTTTCTAGATTCGAGCAAAACCAGTAACACTCTTTTGTGAAACAAAAAGCAAATGATGAAGGAGATACCTGACCAAGTATGAAGCTAAAGGAATGCAAGAAAACTTGTAATGAAGTATTTACCAACCTAGAGTAACGCTATCGAATCTCCTTCTAGATTCAAGCTAAACTTGTAACTACCTTCATACTCATGTCCTCCTCACCCAAAAAGAAATGACATACCAGAACCTAACCCTGACATAGCTCTTCCAGTGAGCTTCACCAATTGTCAATAATGTTGTAGCAGGCATAATCATCAATGAAACAATAGTTACTTTATTTCCATGGTGGCGGGTAGGGTTCCAAACCCCAAGGATGAAAATACAAAAGACTTCACCCTAATCAATACTTCCACCATTTATTCAATGAATTTTCCAAGATGGATAAAACTTTGAAGTCTAAAATGAAAGACAATACAAGTATTAACAACCAATCATAGTGCTAAAAAATTCACGGTCAAAGTCATTCAAAATTCCAATAGCATAATCATAGCCACATCAACTCAAATAAAAAATCTATATCTCATAATATGGTCATCAAAAGTCAACTGTTGCTGCCATGCGACAAACAAAAAAAATGTGAGAAATACCCATCAAAATAAAGTGGCCAATGAAACCCAATAAGGTTTGATGAATATGCCACTCAAAAAAAAAAACATTGATGCCATGTGACTTTAACAAAGATAGCTCTGTTATCACATTTTTAATGTGATCAAACAAAAATGAAAACAATATAAACCTGCCCATTCCTTTTATAATAAAGGCTTATTTTATATGCCTCCTTTGATGCCCAATCACTTTACAAGGTGACTGTTAGTAAACAAATCATGTAGTAGGCCAAATAGATATCATTAGAACCATCAAACAAGTGACATTGCCAAAGCCCAGTATGAATTCAATGCTTCTAGGTAATGTGAGTTCAAGATGGCTTTAGAAACTTTAGAAAGACATGAGTGCAATGATGTCAATAAGCCAAGATTCATAGAAAAAAGTGAATCAATAACCAAATTTCTTGAGTCCTTGGATAGTGTAATATGCTTGTTTAAGCAATATAAATAAACAATGAACCAGAATTCATGTGCCATATTTATCAATCAACAAGTCATAACCATTGATACCGGGAAGATAGAAAGATGCCAAGACAATATAGATGCCAAACCAAGATCAATCTGATAATATCAACTGAAACAATATACCTGAACATGTCAAGGTGACAATGTCATAAATTTGAAGCTGATGAATGCCCTATGGAATACAATAAAGAAGTTCCAACTTGTCAAACTAAATATCCTGAACCTATTACATGATCATCTTGAATGACCTATAATAATGCTTTATCACATTGTCAGTAACCATAACCATTTGAAAATATATTTCATTCATAAATCTGAACTAGAAGCCACATGAGCAATATCATACTGAATATCAACATGATATACTTGAATCATCATGAAAACCCTGAATCACCATAAACATGAATACCAAAAACAAAGCCTTTGAATGATTATCTGAGATACCAAAGAGAATTCCAACTGATTTTTTCATCAAGGACAACCAAAGACAACTGAGAAGTGAACAGTATTACCCACACTCTCATAAGCATCCATTAGATTCTTCACAATAGTATTTTCACTCGAAGCATTCAATGTTCTCAACCTAAGAATCTTCATGATGGACCTATACTTTATACCTTACATCATTTCAAAAAATAGTTGACATATTTTGGTCTCATTTAACTTTTCAAAGAACAATCTCCAAATCTTATCAACATATCAAGTCTACAAGTGCATTGTGGAATCTTACCTTCCATTGGCTGCAAAATATTCTCATCAATATTAATCAAAAACTTTGGATTTCTATGCAATATTCTAGGTGGTTTTCTCATAGGTACATTCATCTCAACATTAGGAATTTCATCAATATTTAAGTGAGATCAGCTAGATTGCGTACCTTCGATCAAGGATGGAATAGATGACATACCTTGAGGTTGAGATGGGAATGATGGTGTAACTCCTTCCTCAATTGCAAGTGATGTTGTACTCTAAACTTGAGATGTGGTAGATGGTGTCCCTCCATATTCACTTGTAGTAGATGGTGTCCCTCCATATTCACTTGTGGTAGTTGTTGTTCCTCTATATTCACTTGTGGTAGAGGGTGTCTCCAACTATGGTATTCAAATCTATCTTAGCACAATTCCTTCACATTCATTCCCTTTGTGCCACCAATGCCTTTTCTCTTTTTGATGGTTGAGGTTCCTCTTCAATTGGCATGTCTTCGTCAATCGTATTCAATGTTTTTCTTCTCACAATGTTCCCTCATCCATGCTCCTTTCTTTTCTTTCTTAGTTTTGGACTCTTCCTGTGTTGGTTTAATCCTTGTTTGTTTCCTCAACATGATTGATAATTTTATTTTTAGCATGATAAAGAGACAAATATTAGTTCCTAAAAAATGAATCCATATGTAAATAAATCAAATATATGTCATTCAACCCTTCATACAAAATACTTACAATCATCCTGTAGAAGAGTATTTCTAACATAGACAAAGCTGACATGAATTTTTGGATGGAATTCTTAAAGAAAAGTAGTTTGGTGGAATGCCATGATTTCAATAAAGGCACAAAATGGAAGCATTCATGAGGCATGTGAATTGTTTGACAATTTTTTTTTTGTAGACATGTATGAAAAATATGTTACCATAGGAAAGCTAGTGAGGTCACTAGCTTGTCAATGTAGTAGGATTGACAAGGTAGTGGGATATTTGAAAAAATACCTCATAGAAATGGGGTTTCACAATGATGTATCAAGGTAGTGGGTTGTTTGAAAAAATTCCTCATAGAAATGGGGTCTCACGGTGATGTACATCACCGCACTTGAGACCCCATTTCTATGACAAGATAGTGACCTCACTAGCTTTTCAAAGGTCACATGAAATTTTGGATTGAATGCTTTAAAGAAATGTGGTCTTGTGGCATGCCATGATTGCAAGATAGGCACAAAATGGAAGCATGGACAAGGCATGTGAATTTTTTGACAAAAATGTTTTGGTAGACAAGTATGCAAAATGTGGTACCATAGGAAACCTAGTGAGGTCACTATCTTGTCAATGTAGTAGGGTTGACATGGTAGTGGGATATTTGAAAAAATGTTGCATTGACAAGCTAGTGACCTCACTAGCTTGTCAAAGGTCTCATGAATTTTTGGATGGAATGCCTTAAATAAATGTGGTCTCATAGCATTCCATGATTGCAAGATAGGAACAAAATGGAAGAATGGACAAGGCATGTGAATTGTTTGAAAAAAATGTTTTGGTAGACATGTATGCAAAATGTGGTATCATAGGAACAAAATGGAAGAATTGACAAGGTAGTGGGTTGTTTGGAAGAATGCATCATAAAAATATTATCTCACAGTGATGTCCAAGGAATATAGGAAAGTTCTACATCCCATGTACAACATAGAAAGGATATTTAATCACCCTATAGAGGAAGTGGATTGGTCAAATCCAAAGGATTTTTATATTGACAATAGAGCTATAAACATGGTGGTTGGATCAATCAGATGGTTAGAAGCACCATACCCAATGTTGGAGCTACACCATAAGGATCAAGAAAAAAAGAAGCTATACTTGAGAGAATGAAAAAGGATGAGAACACAAAGGAATAATTAAAAAATCAAGTAGGGCAATTAACTTCATACTTACATCACCTAGTTGGCCCTATTGACTTATCTACACCTTTCCCCATGTTGCTAACTTAGCCTCAAATAAAGAGTCTTCAAACAGTGGAGAAAGGGTTACAATCCCTTATAGGTAGAGTAATCAAGGAAACATTAAAAATATATCACAACATTAGTGATGAGGTAAGTTTAAAAATACAGATGAAAACCAAAAGAGATTCAAAGATCTTTTAATGTGGGAGTAGTATATTCTAATTTTGTAGAGACATGTATGGAAAATTTGGTAGCATAGAAAAGGAAATCAACTGTTTGAAAAAATGCATATCACTATGAAACCACATTTCTTTTAGGAATTTATTCAAATAGTTGATTGCATTGTCTATGAACATTGTTTGATAAAATGCTTTGGTAGACATGTATAGAAAATTTGGTAGCATAAACAAGGTAATCAACTGCTTGGTAGAACTATTTGACAAAATTCCTCAATGAGGTATTTCCTCATGGACTAGAATGATTGTAGGATATGCACAAAATGGATTTGTTGAAAAGGCTTTAGAAAATTTCAAGCATATGCAATTTCTAGGTGTAAAACCAAATTCCACTACATTTTCCAACATCCCCCATGCCTACACCAAAATGAAAGCTTTGGAAAGGGGTATGTACATCCATAGAAAATGATTGAGAAATGATGTATTATATTACATACTTATAACTATTCTCATATATATGTGTATAGAAAATGTGGAAGCATACACAAGGTAGGTCAATTGTTTAACAAAATTCCTCAAAGAGATGTGGTTTAAAAATGTAATTGGAAAGTGTAATGAATTGTGTAGTATAAAATGTGCCAAGAGGGCCTAAGGTTATAATAACAAACAAACAATGATGAACATTGAATATGCAAAATAACAAAATCAAAGCAAGCCAAAATATAATTAAGGAAAATATAAGGAAAATGTGTAAAGACTTCACGTACCTAAAAAATGGAGATTCAAATGGATTTTTACCCAATTATGTATCCTTTGCTTCTTCTTGCATAAAAATCCTCAAAAATTTGAGTTTTCAAAAATCTTGTTAGCTTTTCAATGTTCAATTGTATATCACTCTTGAATGGAATTGAGACTTGAAATGATATACATCAAATTGAATGTGAAAAGTATGTTATTTCATGCAAAGGTGATGGAAAGTTAATAAAAAGGTGGTGGAATGTGAAAAATTTTCTTGCACACTTCAAAAAAGTATCAAAAAGATTATTTTTATCGAAACATGTATATAACGAGGAGAATATATAGAATGTGGGCTGGGAGTTCATAGGTATATTGAACTTTTTACCATTTTTAGAGAAAGACAAAACACACTCGCATTATAATGCAAGCATGTTTTGTCTTGCTATACAAATGGCTACATCTCAACTTCTTCAAAACACACTCACGTTATGAAAATGTTATTTTCTATAGGTTTCTTTTCTCTCTCACACTCTATCCTTAGCCATCCATCCCCCCTTAGCCATCTAGGTCTCTCACTTATCCCTAAACCCTCAACCCTGGACACTATGCCTTAAACCCTAATCCCTCAACCCTATACTATAAAAACCTTTGATACGTCTACCCTTAAACCTTAAACCCTAATCTCTCTCTCCCTCTCCCTCTCCCTCTCCCTCTCTCTCCCTCTCTCTCAGGTTTCTCCCTCCCACCCCCTCTCCCTCTCTCTCTCTCTCAAACCTCTTCCTCCTCCTACCTCTCTCTCTCTAGCCATCCATCCCCTCAGCCATCTAGGTCTCTACTTATCCTTTAAACCTCAACCCCTCGACACTATGCCTTAAACCCTAATCCTCAACCCTATACTAGCAAAAAACCTTGACACGCCTACCCTTAAACCTCCAAACCCCAATCTCTCCTCTCCTCTCCTCTCCTCTCCTCTCTCAGGTTTCTCCTCCCAACTCTCTCCCTCTCTCTCAAACCTCTTCCTCCTACTCTCTCTCTCTCTCTCTCTCTCTCTCTCTCTCTCTCTCTCTCTCTCTCTCAGGTCTCTCCTCCACCCTCCCCTCTCTCTCTCCTCAAGTCTCCCTCCCACCCCTCCATCTCTCTGCCCCTCTCTCACTCACTCACTCCTATCTCTCTTCCACTCCCTCTCTCTCTCTCACACACTCCTATCTATGTCTCCCTCTCTCTCAAGTCTACCCCCCCACTCCCTCTCCCCATCTCTCTATCTCTCTATCCTTAGCCATCCATCCCCCCTTAGCCATCTAGTTCTCTCACTTATCCCCAAACCCTCAACCCTAGACACTATTCCTTAAACTATAATCCATCAACCCTATAATACAAAAACCCTTGATACATCTACCATTAAACTATAAACCATAATCTCTCTATCTCTCTATCTCTATCTCTCTCCCACTCCCTCTATCTCTCTCACCCCCTCTATCTCTCTCCCACTCTCTCTCTCCCCCTATCTCTCAAGTCTCTCCCTCCCACCCCTCTCCCTCTCTCTCTCTCATCTCTCTTTCCTACCTCCTCTCCCTCTCTCAAGTCTCTCTCTCTCTCACTCACTCCCTTTATCTCTCTCCCACTCCCTCTCTCACTCCACCCATCTCTCGCCCACCTCACCTCCTCATGTATCCCCATGGACCCCTCAAGCTCCCTCCTCACCCCTCCCTCTCAAGTCTCTCACTCCCCATCTCTCTCCATCCTCTACCCTTAACCCAATATTCTCTCACTCCTCAAACCCTATATGCCTCTACCCTTAAACCCTTAAACTCTAAATCTATACCATCAACCCTATACCATCAACCTCAACCCTTAAAACCTAAACCCTTAAACTGTCGGCACCCCACCAACCCAATACCCTCAACCCCTCAACCCCTAACCCTCAACCCTCAACCCCTTAAACCCTAAAACTCAAATGTAACCTCACCATACATTGAAACCTAAACTATAATCCTCAACCCTATACCCTCAACCCTCTACTACATTTGACCCTAAACCATAATCCCTCAACCCTATACCCTCAACCCTCTACCCTCTACCCTCTACCCTTAACCCAATACCATCTACCCTCAACCCTCAACCCTGTACCATCTACCCTTAAAACCTTCAACCATTAAGTTCTCTACCCTCAACCTTAAACCATCTACCATAAAACCTTAAACCTTAAAACCAAAACCCTTAAACCCTCTACCCTCTATCCTCAACCCAATACCCTCAACCCTCAACCCTAATCCCTCAACCCCTATACCCTCTACCCTATGCATTCGACCCTCAACCTTAAACCTTAAAACCTAAACCCTTAAACCCCTAAACCCTTAAACCCTCTACCCTTAACCCAATACCCTCTACCCTAAACCCTAAACCCTCAACCCTATACCATCTACCCTTAAAATCTCTACCCTTTACCTTAAACCCTCTACCCTCTACCCTCTACCCTCTACCCTAATCCCTCAACCCTCAATCTTCAACCCTTAAACCCTCAACCCTCAAACCTTAAACCCCAAACCCTTAAACCCTCTACCCTCTACCCTCTACCCTTAACCCAATACCCTCTACCCTCAACCCTATACCCTTTACCTATTACCCATTTTTCACTTACAACTCAATTAGGTAGAACTGAGCTAGTTATTTTCTTAAAAGTGAAGGGGGATTAACAAATTTTTGTTATGATTAGCCATTGCAAAAAGGGATGTTTTCTAAAGAGATTCAGTTTTATAATGCAAGGTTTTATAATAGAAATAAATTATACAGAGTGCATGATATTGTTGTCTTTCATTCATTTTTTCAAAAGAAATGTACAAAAGTTTGCATAAATGTAGTTGTTTTATACATTGAGAGAAAAGTGCTCAAGTAACTCACACAAGCTATGGGCATGACTAAAAGTTAAAACAACATACATATAAGTGTGTCACCAAAAAATGTATAGTTGGAAATTTTTACACTCACTTGAGTCTCTCATGGACTTTGGCTTGATTTTTCCTAGATTTAGTGTTGTAATGTGGTCAACACATTCACATTAGGTCTTGGACCCTTCTGAATCATTAAGAATTCTAGGATGTCCTGTAAAAGTGTTGTAACCCACTTTCACACTTTTCTAGGACCCTTTCATTATAATCCACTTAAATAACCCATTTTCATCACTTACCAAGTCTTATTTCAAAATTTTGTAACAAGTTGTAAAAAAAAATCACACTTTTCTAGGCTTTTCATCACTAATTTGACCCTTTCTTATGATTAAATGACCCCTTAATGCACTTTATGTCCCTACTTAAGTGTATGTTTGAGAACATTCTCGTTAAACAACATTAAATGCACTTTAATTTTTGACACCTAGTAAAATTGCCCTGGTGGGACCAAGTCACCACCTAGGGTGGCTTAGTCCCACTGAGCACAAAATCAAAATTATTTTAATTTTTTGGCAGGATTTTATTCTCTTAGCCTTAAGGACGGCCTATGATGTATTATTTTTTAGAAATATTGTAAAATAAAGTATAAATACACTAACTCATTTCACTGCAAAATTCGATGAAACTATCCAACGAAATATGTATAATTTGATGTATCGTCGGGTGCTTGTAAAATTTGATGTGTAATTTTCAATTTTTTGAAAGTTTATCCTTGACGTTTGTCGAAATTTCAATGAACTTGGGGTTCGTCGAAATGTCAGTTATCATTTTTGTCAAATTTTTGACAAAAATGAAAAATAGAAAAAAATCAAATTGTGGTCGACATAAAGAAAAGTGAGTTTGTGCCTGATTTATTGCGACAGTGTTTTGCTCTACTTGAGATAGTTTGTGGAGAACTAAGGACGATTTTCTTCGGAAAAATTAGAAAAAATTCAAGAAGATATCGCTAGGTTGAGGGTAGTCATTTACTTTTTATAGAATTTAGTTGTGAAGTCGGATTTGTAGTTCTAGGTTGAAAAATCATATTTTAAAGCAACATCTCATCAGATTTCATTTTTAGAGGTTTAGGGTTTCGAGAATTTCATGTCTAGATTTTGTTGTGTGGAATCACCATAAGATCACAACCAAGGAACAGATTCTTGTGACTGTAATTATGTGATCCATAACTCTATTGGTCATGTGGCATAGTTGTGCTATAACAAATATAGGATGCATTCATGTGTGACCCAAGCTTAATGTGGCTATGTTGTGATAGAAATGGAGGCACTCATATAATGTAGTTAATTCAGGTTGTATAATGTATGTGCCAATCATCATTGGGTGCATTCAGGTTGTCTCAAGTTTAACAGGTTAGGATGTAATTATAGCATGATCGAAGAGTGATTACCTCTTGCTACAATAAAGAGTCTATATCTTTGGTTGATATGCAGAGTGTTTGTGTTATATCAATTATGTAATGCATTCAAGCACAACCCATGTTTAATGGGCTATTCTAGAGAGTGATCAATATTTTCTAAACCTTATGAATGTTACTTGACATATATTTGCATAATCTCAAATTCCTTCATAGGCTTTTGAAGTATCAATGTATCGTATATAGGGTTTAGAATGATTTCTTTTAATTAAAAAAATAAATAAATGATGTATTTCCCTATAATTAGATAATGTGGAGATCTCCTAAATCCACCCTAGCACACTATCCTCTTTGGCACTATATTCATTACTCTAGCTACTAGGGTTTTGCATGTGACATCTTTAATATCTTCATGACCGTGGATTTTAAATAGGTCTCTATCTTTGCTTTAATCCTTTTCATGGTAACCCTTGAGTTCCATAATCCACCTTCAATCTCTTCTAAGGACAATGTATTAAGCTAGACTGCAGAGTTTGCATATAAATAAATTCCTTCATACCTGCCATTGTTCCAAACCACCACTCACTACCTTTCTTAAAATATTTCCTCCATAAGCACAATAGCATGTTTTAAAATCATGGTTACCAGTGATTGACCATTAAGGTCACCTCTTTCATCATGAAGATACAATGATATTTTTGCTTTCAAACTCAAGGCATTATGCAAGATAACATTGTGAATTGTTTGATGTGTACAATTTGATTTTCTTGCACATTTACTACTTTTCTAACTTCCTTTAAGACTGGGTATTGCACCCTCAACGACAATCTCAAATAGCTCACTCACTATCACTTGAAGATTCCTTTCATGAGCATCCTTCTATAAAATCAAACTATGCCCTATAGACTGCCTACTTACTACAGGGGACTCATTGTTTCATGGTATTGTAGTTCTTAAGATCCTTCAACCTTATTGACACTACTTCATAGTCCACAAGGTATTATTCACTATTCTCCCATCTTTGATGAGTCTCAAAACACTACTCAAACATGCAATCCACTACCTCCATTATACATTAATGGCTAAGAAGAAACATTGAACCTATGATTACCACCGTTACTTCATTTGGATAGTCATTCCCCGATTTCATTTTCCTTGTCTAACAATACCAAAAGCATTTGAAAAACCCTTAAGGTCAGCAAGGGGGTAAGGAAACTCACTGTTAAAATATCCACTTTACTATGCAAGGTTAGAGCTTTATTATCTTGTCACTACTCGGCCTCTTTTTGACTATCACATCTCAAGTGACTGTCATTCTTCTTACCATAGATTGCATTTACAAATATCACTAAGCTACATAGTGTTCTTGTTATTAGCTACAATCTTTAGATTGCAAGATTTTGTTATTACCTATAATGTCTCAATCTTTCTGGTATTGCAACCTCACTAATCCGCTATAGTTATTGTTTATGTTTCTACAGAGGCCTAGGGTTTGTACCCTAATCGTGCTCTTACCAATGCTTATGTTTTTTTTTATTAGGGATCTCTCAATGTTGAGGGCCCTAGGGATAAGCTCATAATAAGAAGTGACACATTGCATCTTTAAATAAAAGGATAAATCCATATTCACATTATCAATGATGATTCTAACTTGTTGCTCCTTAGGAATGGGTCACTTGCTCTTACTAGCTCTCTACCTCCATCATTGTAGGAAGTTTGCAATCAAGTTCAATATTCTAATTTTAGGAGTCTTAACGGTTGGAAATCTGGTGCAGGAGCACCTACACCTTGTGAATTATAAGTTGATAACTAGGTGGTGTCTTTTGTTATTTTATGCTTAATAAGGTCTAAAGGACCATTCATAATGTAATTTGAAAGGGTTTTGAATCATTTAGTTGAATTTGTCAGTTTGATTCATAATGCAAAAGCCATGTGAAAGCATGAGTTTTAAGGGATATGGGGAGTAGGGTCTTATTCCATGTTAAATAAGGTCTCAATGACCATTTTAGATGTATTGAAGGGATTAATAGGTTAGTTAGGTGGTATTTGCAAAATCAAGTTGATCAAGTTGTAATAGGATAGTGATTAAGAGCAAAATTGGAAAAATTGTCATTTTAGAATCTAATTAAAGGGTGGTTATGGTATTTGAACGCCCCAAGGGGTATTTTGAAGGTGGTATCATGATATATTGTTGTAATATCTTGAAAGGGAGGCTGTTAAAGAAGTTTGGAATGAGTTTCTAATAAGAAGTTTGTTGTTTTTTGTGTTTTCCATTAAGAAATTGTTGATCCCGTGCATTGTACGACTTGTAAATATTGTTCCACACTCCAAGCCTATAATGGATGGACAGATAATTGAATAAAATTTATTTTTGAATTGGAATGGTGTTATTTCATTGAGAATTGAGTGAGATATCTGCATTTTACTACCAGGTGGTCTCAAACCCCATGTTTTCCCTATTTTTCTGAACTGTGCAAGCATTGTATAGATCTGTACCACCACCATATGCTCTGAGACTTATATCATCTTGTAGGGGCATGAAATAGCTTTCATTTTAATCCAATTAGAGGTACTAATATTGAGTTTTGAGGGAGTTAACTTCATTTTTCTAGGACTGCCTATTTCTAACTAATTTGAGGGTTTGATTGGTGTAAAAGTGATGTTATAGCCATTCCACCTATTTTCCAGCCCTGTAGCTCGGTGGAATGACTAGTTTCATGGTATTGTATATGTACCAATGGTTTGGGAGGTAGTAAATGCAATTTTTATGGTTTTAGGGTGATGCCCTAGGGTGTTTTCATTAGTTTCCATGATAAATTGAGGAACTAAAGTAAAGTTTTGGAAAAATATGATTGGAACTATATATGTGATAGTGTTTTGAGTTTTCTAAGGTTATTTTATGAAGTTTTGAGGCACTGTAATGTTATGATGAGTATTAGAACCCATATTTTCATTAAACCCTCCTCAAATTGGCTTAAAATGAGCTTTTGTGGTTTGGCTAGTTGGAGTAAGTTTCCCTTGAGGAAAATTGTGTTCTTGGGAGTTTGAATACATTTTAATTTTCTGCACCTCTGCATCATAGTGGTATCAAAGCAGGGAGTAGGTTTTGGTTTGCATTTTGTAGGTTGAAGAAAAGGCAAGGTTGACAAGATACCTCCAAAGAGCAAAGATATGGCTAAAGAGATGAGGGAGATGAAGGAAAGGCATGCAAGAGAACTCAAACAGTTGGAAGAGAGAGTCATAACCTTGGAGAAAAACAAGAGAAGAGATGCTGAAGAGAGTGAGATAGAAGAAGAGGAAGATGAGGATTTTGAAGACATGGAAGAAGAACTTGATCTAGAAGACCAAAGAATGGCAAAGTTGTTGAAGGTAGTGAAAAGTGACAAGCCTAAGGTAAAACTTGATGTTTGTAAATATGGTGGTAGTCTAAATGATGAAGAACTACTTGATTGGATTGCTGCATTAGATAACCATTTTTAATGTGAAGAAGTTCCTGAGGAGAAAAGAGTAAGGATTGCAAAGACTAAGTTGCAGGGTCATGCTTTGGTATGGTGGGATTACTTTCAGTCTGAGAGGAGGAAACAAGGAAAGTCTAAGATCACATCATGGGACAAGATGATATCAAAATTGAAAGGTAAATTCTTACCCAAAGACCACCAAGTTCAATTTTTTAAGAGATTACAAAACTTAAGACAAAGGGAAATGGATATTAAGTCTTACACTGAGGAGTTTTATAAACTAAGTTTAAGATCTGGTCATCATGAGAATGAAGATGAAAAGATTGTGAGGTATGTTGGTGGTTTAAGGCTTAATGTACAAGATGAATTGGTTTTGACTAACCCTAGGAGTGTAGAGGATTTTTATCAAATGGCTATTAGGGTGGAGGAGAAATTGAAGAGAAGGAAAGACAAAGCAGTAAGAGGTAGAGATGGTGCATCAAGAGGAAGAGTATTCATGTCTAGTTCAAAGCCAACCAATTATAATCAAGAGGATGCCATGAAAGGCCAAGAGCAATCTGATTCTAGAGGTGGCTGGAGAGGTTCAAGAGGTAGATCTAATGGAGGAAGAGGTTACTACCAGTTCTTAGGGAGATGCTATACTTGTAACCAACGTAGACATCCAGCCTTTAAATGCCCTGAAAAGCAAGGCTCAAGCTCTTATGGTGGAGAAAGGAGGAATCAACTAGTGCATGAAGATGAAGAGAGTGGGACTTCACCTATAGTCAACCTTACATCAGAAGAAGGAGAGGCACTCATGATAAGGAGAATTGTGTTGCAAGCATCCAAGGAGGAAGATTCGAGTAAAAGAAGGAGCCTATTTAGAACTACATGCAAAAGAAAAGGTAAAGTGTGTCAAGTTGTCATTGATTCTAGTTCTCAAGATAATCTAGTGTCTAGGGAGATGGTGGATAAGTTGAGTTTGGAAAATTTACCTCATGAATCACCTTATAGAGTTTCTTGGGTCAATGATAATCAAACTTTGGTGGTAAAAGAGCAAGCATATGTTGATTTTCAAATTGGAGAGTATAAGGATAGGGTTCTATGTGATATTTTGCCAATGGATTGTTGTCATGTGCTCTTAGGGAGGCCTTGGAAATTTGATAGGAGGTCTATATATGATGGATGGGAGAACACATACACCATCAAGAAGGAGGACAAAACTTTTAAGTTGCTTCCCTTGAAAATAAGTGTAAGGGATAAGGGTAAGTCTAAGGTAGTGTTGTTTGGAAGGAAGGAGCCTTTAAGGCCCGAGGATAGTAAGTCTAATATGGTTGTAGGTTTAGAATAGATTGGTGGTGGTGTAATAGCAGGGAAGGCACCTACAAATCATGTTAAGGTAGTAGGGAGCTTGTTTTTGCAAGGGGCGGAGAGAGAACTCAAGCCTAAGTCTAATTTGATCAAGGTAAGTGCTAAGTGTGCGAAGGAGTATGAAGGATAGGGTGAAATTGTTGTTGGGACCATGGTGTGTCCCATTACTATGAAGGTTGTTGCAAGAAAAGTGAAATTTGGTAATGAAAAAGAGGATAAAGTTGTTAGTGAAGGGGTACAAGAGGATGGTGACATGGCAGGTCTAGGGGCATTACAAAAAGAACAAATTAAGGAGAGGCATGTAGGTTTGATCATAGAGCTAGTAAGGCAGAATGTACAAGGAATGGTGAGGAGCTATCCATGTATGGGTGGAGCAAGGAAGAGAGCAAGTTTATATGATTATAATGTTTGTTTTTCTGTAGGTCTAAGGCCTAGAACAACACCAAATTTTGATCCAAGACTAAAGAGATCAGTACCAAGTCTGAAGATGCTTGAAGCAGCAATGAGAAGGCCAAGAACAAGTTTCCACTCTTAGGGAAAGAGTCCTTTTTATGGGGGGGTGTATGGTGCAGGAGCACCTACACCTTGTGATGCCTAAGTTGATACCTAGGTGTGTCTTTTGTTATTTTATGCTTAATAAGGTCTAAAGGACTAGTCATAATGTAATTTGAAAGGGTTTTGAATCATTTAGTTGAATTTGTCAGTTTGATTCATAATGCAAAAGCCATGTGAAAGCATGAGTTTTAAGGGATATGGGGAGTAGGGTCTTATTCCATGTTAAATAAGGTATCAATGACCATTTTCAATGTATTGGAGGGCTTAATAGGTCAGTTAGGTGGTATTTGCAAAATCAAGTTGATCAAGTTGTAATGGGATAGTCATTAAGAGCAAAATTAGAAAAATTGTCATCTTAGAATCTAATTAAAGGGTGGTTATGGTAGTTGAATGCCCGAAGAGGTATTTTGAAGGTGGTATCATGATATATTGTTGTAATCTCTCGAAGGGGAGGCTATTGAAGAAGTTTGGAATGAGTTTCTAATAAGAAGTTTGCTATTTTTTGTGTTTTCCATTAAGAAATTGTTGATCCCATGCATTGTATGACTTGTATGTATTGTTCCACACTCCAAGCCTATAATGGATGGATAAATAATTGAATAAAATTTATTTTGGAATTGGAATGGTGTTATTTCATTGAGAATCGAGTGAGATATCTGTATTTTACTACCGGGTGGTCTCAAACCCCACGTTTTTCTTTTTTTTTGAAGTTTGCAAGCATTGTATGGATCTGTACCACCACCATATGCTCTGATACTTATATCATCTCGTACGGGCATGAAATATCTTTCATTTTAATCCAATTAGAGGTTCTAATATTGAGTTTTGAGGGAGTTCTCTTCATTTTTCTAGGACTGCCTGTTTCTAACTAATTTGAGGGTTTGATTGGTGTAAAAGTGATGCTATAGTAATTCCACCTACTGTCCAGCCCTGTAGCTCAGTGGAATAACTTGTTTCATGGTATTTTATATGTACCAATGGTTTGGGAGGTAGGAAATGCATTTTTTATGGTTTTAGGGTGATGCCCTAGGGTGTTTTCATTAGTTTCCATGATAAATTGAGGAACTAAAGTAAGGTTTTGGAAAAATATGATTGGAACTATATATGTGATAGTGTTTTGAGTTTTCTAAGGTTATTTTATGAAGGTCTGAGTCACTGTAATGTGATGATAAGTCTTCAAACCCATATTTTCATTAAACCCTCCTCAAATTGACTTAAAATGAGGTTTTGTGGTTTGGCTAGTTGGAGTAAGTTTTCCTTGAGGAAAATTGTGTTCTTGGGAGTTTGAATACATTTTAATTTGCTGCCACCTCTGCATCAAAATCATAGTAAAATCAGAATTTAATAAGTTTTGGAATTAGCATTTTAAAGTGTTTTTTGGGGTCATTAACTTCAGACTATCTTCTCTTTTGTAGGGGTGGTTGCATGCCAAATGTTTTTGGTGTAAAATATCAAAATTATTAGATTTTGTTACCTGTCTATGAATAAAAATTATTGGAGTGTGAGTTTGATATTTTTTGAAGATCTAAATAGTCAAGCTTGGTAAAGAAAAATCATGTCAGATAATATTAGTGGAGAACAAAATGAAGAGACAATTGATAGATTGTGGGCTAGATTGAAAAGAAAGGGTGATGGGAAATGTTATTGTCCTTGCAATAATTGCAAGGGCTTAAAGACAAGATGAATTTTAATCACAATAGCTAAGAAATATTTTAGGCAACATGGTCACGTTGAAGGGGGCATGATTATCGTCCATTGGTAAGTTGTTCATTATATGTGTTTATATTTATTGAATTTGTAAATGTTTATATCATTTTAACATTTTATATATATATATATCACTTGATCATGATCATGGTTTATTTGTCTCTATCATTATTATGAAGGTGGGGCACCCTAGGGTAGATGATATGGATTATCACGGCCCGGAGAATGTGGTTTTGCAAGAAGACGAACATGGAGCTATGAATATCAAAGATGAAGTTAATGATCCTATGGAAGAAGATGATCATGCACCAGAGAACATAGTTGAAGATGAACGTACAAATACATTGATCCATGACACATTTAGTGGCAGAGCTGATCATGATGATCAAGATGACTTTGATGATGTTCATGATTTTCCTATACTTGAGAAGGCATACAAGCCCCTTTATGAAGGCTCCTAAAAAACTCTTCTCTCTGCTGTATTGTTGTTGTTGAACTTGAAGGTTATGAATGGTTTATCAAACATAGCAATCTCACAAATGTTAAGGTATGCCATATATGTCATCTTTTTTCATCTATTTTAATTATTGTTAGTTCATCACTAGTAAATAAAGGATGAAATATGTACCATTAATATTCTTTATATGAACAAATTATTTTTTGTTGTAGATTGATTGGTGAATTTGTGTTACCACCATCAAATATTTTACCTCGCTCATACCGAGATTTATGTGCCATTATGAAAGATATCAAAATGGAGTATCAAGCAATAGATGCATGTCCCAATGATCATATTATATATCATAAACAATAAGAATTTGCAACAGAATGCCCAGAATGTCATATCAGTAGATATCGAACCGATCAACTAACAAAAAAGGTGCCTCACAAGGTTCTACATTATATTCCCATTATTCCACATATGCAACGATTATTTAGGTGCAAAAGCTTAGCACAATTTATGGATTACCATGCACAGAATAGAAGTGGAGATGACATTCTTCGAATGCATGTGGATGGTTCTACATTTAGGGACATGGAGGAAAAATGGCCACACTTTAAAGAACAACCTTGTAATCTCAATCTTTCATTGGGAGCAGACGGTGTCAATCCATTTGGAGAGCTGGGATCTATTTACTTAGTGTGGCCTATTTTTGTTATCAACAATAACATTCCTCCATGGATGTCAATAAAGAGGGAGCACATAATGTTGTCAATTATTATTCTAGGTATTTGTTTACATCAATTTTATTTAATGTAGTAGCATCTCATTTGTCTTATTTGTTGCATAATGACTTATATTGTTTTCATTCAATAGTCATGTACATTAACTTATATATATTGCAGTAAAATGGTTATAATAATTATGTAATGTTTAAGTTCATTCAACTAGGTAAGTACCAAGTTAAAGACATGAATGTATATATCAAGCCTCTTTTTGACGAGTTACTAAAGTTATGGAATGGCGTCACTATGTATGACATCTCTAGACCAATAGGACAAAGACAATTTCAATTCCATGTAATGCTTGTATGGACAATTCATGATGCCCTAGAGCTAACAAATTTTTGTGGTATGTTATAATGTTTGACTACACTTTAACAATATTTAATTTGATGAAGTAGATATCATGCATGTTTTTTAAATAATCTATTCATTATATATAATTAAAAAAATTGACATATTTAATCCAATTATATATGATTTTGTAGGTCTTCAAACAAAGGGAAAATTTGCATGTCCAATTTGTGGTCCAAAGATGAAATTTCATCGTTCAACAAGTTTAGGAAAGCAGGTGTTTGATGAGTATAGGCACTTCCTCCATACAATCATAAGTATTGAACTACTGAAAAACATCTTTTCAATGGGAAAGAGGAGACTACATCACAACCACGAAGAATGACACCCCGCCTATGGAAGTTGGAATATAATAGAATTAATCGTCAAGGTTATACATCAGATCAAATTATTTATCTATCATATATGATATGTTTTGAATTTATATTTTTAATTATATTGTGTTGTGTTTACTCATGTTGTAATTGACAATGATTGTCGTTGTTAATTTGTTTAACTTATATGCTTCATGAAGGTCATCAAGGCATTAATAGTCGACTTCCATAGGGATTGAAAAATTATCCCAGACAATTTAGTAGGTTTCCCTACTATGAGCAGCTACAAATTTTGAATTTGTTTGATACAATGCATATTGAAAAGAATATAATAGAAACATTGTGGAAAATATTGGATGGAAGGCATGACAAAGAAAAAATTGTCAAAATTTGTAGTGACATTCAGGAAGCCAATCATGCAATGAAAAATGTCATTGAATTAAATAGCGATGGAGAACAAATTAATATAAGTTCCCTTCCTTGGTTATTAACAGAGCAGCAAAGAAATGCTATAAAATAAGTCATAAAAAAAATTCAATTTCCCATAGGATTTGCTGCGAACATAAACAATATAATAACAAAGAAAGGTGAATTTGAGTCGGGGATGAAAATGCATGATTGGCATACCTTCATTAAGGTAAGTATTCTGGTATATTATATAAACTTGTATAATGCATATACTTTTCAGTGTATTTTGTTTACTACTTTTGGAAAAATAATGAAAAGATCATTTTATAATTGTTGTAGTACGTTCTACCTCTATCTCTCCTAGACAACTTTGACAACAATGTCAAGCAAGTTATATACGATCTTGGAAAATACATGAGGTAAGTGGTGAAATTTGTTCAATTCGTTGTATACATCTTATAATTGCCATTTTTTTACTTGTTATGTAATATACTATATATATTTTTGTTAAATCTCGTTAATATATTTGCGCCTTGAATCACTTGTAGATGGTTGTCATCTAAAAAAATCTATAAATAAGATATAAATTATTTTAAGAGAAAAATTCTTTGTCTAATGTGTGAACTGCAAAAGTGTCTACCTTCAACATTTTTCAATGCACAAGAACACTACCTCATACACCAAGTCGAGGAGATTGAATTGTGTGGACCTGTACACACAAGGTCAATGTGGATGGTTGAGAGGCACTTGAAATTTTTGAAGGCTTTGGTTAGACAAAGAGCACATCCTGAGGGTTCTATGGTGGAGGGATATATGGTATACTAGACCATGGTGTACATTAGTGAATATCTTCCTAAGTTTGCAGCAAAGATCCATGTAGATCGCATTTGGGATCCCAACTCCATTAACAAATTTGAAGGGGAGTACCTGATGGGGAAAGGTAGATTGAGGAAAGTGAGAGGTAATTATAAGATGGTCATGGGAGATTAATGGAATAAATTTTACATATGGTTTTATGTATATTGTACTTATTTAATTTTTAATCTTCAATATACATCAATTATAAATTAAGGTCGAGTGTGGTATTTAACTAATTATATGTCGTTTGTGAATTTATTTTATTTTTTTTGATACAACTAGTCAAGAGTGGGATGCACTAAATTTGTACGTCACCAAAAATCTTCATTGGATGATGGTATAAATTGAACGATGACAACAATCTGGTCGCGCATTAACATGGGAAGGTGTGGCTTCATTGGTTAAAGAAGCTCATCATAATGGGGATTCCAATATTACACAAAGGGAAATTGATTTAGCATATGGTTTAAGAGATAAACAGGTATGCATAAATATATTAGTCACCCATATTATTTAATTATTTTCAAGTATATTGATGTATATATATATGTTGAGATTGTTTTCTTTGCATACATTCAACCAAGAATAAATATGTTTATCAAATAATGATATTGCAATAATTTTTACATGTTTGACATATTGTAGGTGAAACACCACAAGGCTATGTGGTGCAATGGTCATAAATTTTGAATCAAAATGTTGGATGACAAGAAGAAAACTTGTGATTTTGGTATAAATGTAGTCTTTCAGGTGACTGATGTTTCATCTAGAAGTGACATACATCCAGAAGTCTTAGAAAATTGATACTATGGAATTTTGGATGATATACTTGAGTGTGACTTTAAGTCCTTCAGATTAATTCTATTCGTCGTCCTATGGTATAGGCTACAATTGAATGAAAACGATCCTAAGAGAATTATTATTGAACATGATAATGGATTTACCCTGTTAATACAAGGTTGATCGAGTGAGCTGGAAATGAGCCCTATGTTCTTCCAAGCCAATGCAAGCATGTATTTTACTCAGAGGTTCTAGGTAAACTGGGTTGGTCATTTGTTGTTAGACATGATCCAAGATGAAGGCCAATAAAGTATAATGTGGTGGAAGAAGAAGATACTGAAGAACTAGAAGATGATGTAGATGATGATCAAGATCAACAGTTAGTTTATGATGTCCCTAACGAAGATGTTGAAGAGGAGGAACTAGATCATGATGATGTAGGAGTTAATGTTCGTGAAGATGATATCCATGTGGATGATGACATTATCGAAACTAATATCGATGATGATGATGATATGACCAATCCTTACAATGTCGAATCTAGATCGGATGATACAAACCAAGAGTTGGATAAAGAAGAAGATCAATGACATTGAAATGTATAATTATGCGATTATATTATCTATTTGATATTAATTTCTTGATAGAATTATATTTGACTTATGTTGTTACATAATTAATTCATGATGTTTTTAATTTTTATGCCATTACATAATTAATTTAATGGTGTACTTTTTAATGTTTGAAAGGTCAAAAAATTAAAACATTTCAATAGTGATGTTAACAACCTTGAAATTAGTGTATTTTATGTTTCATGTGATCATAAAAGATTAAAAATTCAGTTGTAGAGGTGGTTGTTTAGTGGTTGTTTAGTGGTTGACGTGTATGTTGGTTCTTTTTACAATGTAACCAGGTTTGTCTTCTAATCTACCTATGGAATTTCCAATTCCAATCGAAGGTAGCTCGAAGGACCTGGACCAATTGATGAGGACTTTAAAAGCCTCCTACACTTCGGGCTCTGCAAGACCCGGGTGGGTGATCCCTTAATGTGTTTACAACCTCTGCACCATTATTATAAACAACATTAACAATAGTAGATGATCTCACTTAATAGCTCAACATGATAAGATAATATCAATTAGAATTGTCTATTCATAGACAATATCAACTATCTGGAGTGTGAGACAACTAAACACAGTTCATTGTATAGGATAGTCAATGATTTGCAATTTGTAGCAAGCTCTAGGAAAAAACAAACAAATATTGAACTACACTAATAATTACAACTTGGATCAGTGCCATATATCCATTGTAGGAGTCAAATTCATAAGAATCTAGAGGTTTATAATAGATTTAATACATCACATATAATATCTCTGACAATATTGCATTACAATTTCATTAGTATGCATTCTAACCTAGGACTAATTATCAAATCCTTAGACAACACATATCCGCCTATAATCCCATTCAAGCATTTTGATTAATTCCTTGAATTAAAGCTAAAATAGAATCATACACACCACAAAGTGAGATGGATAAAACAACCCTTAGTTATTTCATTCAAAGTTCAGATATGCATGTACAATTGAGAGACATGAGCTCAAATTTTTATTTCAACTCAAATGCTAGTACTATTATACAACATTAAATCTCTATGAACTCAAAACCTGTTACAAAATGACTCAAAACCTAAATTACATTTCTCTAAAACCATTGGACTTTACAATTCGCTCTGTAACTTCACCTAGACTCGACAAAAATGATCTAACTTGCTAACCCATACTTCTGGCCTTGAAATCCTTCTTATAGAAAATGAAGGAGCAAACAAGCATCGGGCCAGAAAGTACACCTATCACCAGTCAATTGGAGCACCTGGTGATATTCCAAAATTTGTTACAACAACCACCACCTTGAAAAATATTCTTGTTCATCATATCAGCTGAGGAACGTTGATGCAAAAAACCACGGGAAAATCGCACCAAGAAAGTCGTCAACACAAAACTAGAACCATTGCAACTGCAACATCTAATCTGCCACCTATTAGTAGTTCACTCATTTTACTCCTCATTCAAATATTTAGTTACCCAATTCTGGTACTCATCATTACTCATCTAGTCAAAATTAATTACCTCATCCACCTTGGTATTATAAGGTGTGTATTTTACTGCTACCTAATTCACATCCCTTCCAAAAGATTCTAAAAATAAGTTGGTACTAATGATTTTGTCCATAAAGCTCACCAACAAATCATCATTTGAGTGATCACAAATTGAATTTATTTGATCATTGATGGCCTCACTTGCTTGAGCCTGCCATTGTTGAAATGACCTGATTTTCCCCTACTCATCAATTATATCAGGTAACAATGTGTTACCCCAATCATTGAAATTCTTCACCAACTCCCTAATCTTCCTACTCAAGTCATCTGGTAAGGTCTGAAAACCTTGCAATGATTTTACTAACACATGAGTAGGCTTTAATGATTGGAGCCTATTATTTATATCAAACCTTGAGGCCTTATACATGATATCTAGATCATTGGCCCTAGGGATCCAATTTTCAATTATTGGTATCGCTACTTCCTGATCCCTATCAATATTCTTTATTGTTGCTAACAACAAAGAGTATAAAGAATGTATAGATAGCAATTTTCTATCAACCTTTTCATTTAAATGCCTCAAAATAGTAGTAACAATTTTCTTTTGTTTTAAGAGAGATCCTTTGTCACTTTTCTTTAATGATGCCTGCAATTCATTAATTTTTTGCAAGAGATGCTTCTTTGTAGGATCGAAAGAGCACTCTGTTTCTTCTTCAACTTCGTCTAAAGAAAGGGTGAGAACAAGATTCTAACTGGGAGATCCTAGTGTGGAAAAAATTGGAGAAGCATGAGGCACTGACCTTGCTGTGGAAGGTAATGTACTGGTTCCTGGAGCACTTGATGTCTTCCCAATCTGCTTATACCTAAACCTCTCCACTTCAACTTGGAACTCAACATTTTTCTACTGCATCTTGTTGTATGTACTTAATCAAAAGGTTATATTGTTCCATTAAGCTCTTCCTTTTAGCTTCCTCCCTTTCAGTAGTCTTTTGGGCCAATTTGGCCACATTCACAGTCAAATTAGCGGCCTCAGTGGTTGAGGTCTCTAAAGCTCTCTTTATTATCAATCCTCCCTTGAAATTTGGATTAATATCAAAAACATTTGGTTTTCTCCCTTGTGGGGGCCAATGCCCAAATTTATAGAGTTTCATATTCCTCACTAAAAGCAGAGCTTTGCAATCCTACCTTGACCTCTTCTTCAGAGTCTTGAAAGGGATTCTTAGACTTCATAATAGCATTAAAGGATACTACATTTGTAATGTCCCATTCAGGTAGAATTAATACACCAGCCTAACTCACCAATTTTCTTCCTTCTTCAAGAGTTATTTTCTTGAATTCTTCCATTAATTCAACTTTTACCTCCTCATCATTCTCCTGGTGTGACCTGCCAGAGCTTAATTCTCTTCTCTGCCTACATTTATCTTGATACTCTTCAAACTTCATCCTCCATACCAATTGCAAGAATACGAGAGTTTTTGCAAATGTGTTGTCATCTAGAAACTCCTTGCATGCCTCCATTCTTGAATTTTGTACACTTTTACCTTTCATATCTAAATCAAATAAAACTAATTTAGCTGGCCTAGGAGGGGAAGGAATACCAACTTCCATGTCTTGATCAGTAACAATAATCTCGTCCATTAGATCCTCCTATGGTTAATTAATTCTTTGTCTCTTAGGGCTTGGATCAGATGGTGGTGATGAGGGATTTTCTTCCGGTGATGATTCTAAATCAATAATTTTGATTTCCCTAGGCACTTTGAATTTTGGACTTATTGTGGAGGCACTTTCATAATCTGTTTTCCTTTTCTGTCCACTTATTCTTCATCACTGCTACTATCCTTTTTCTCCTATAAATGGGCCACCTTTCCGTAGGCTGGTATGTTGGCCTTGTTTCAATTGGTCTGGCACCTTGCTCTTGTACACCCAAACTCAATTTTAAATTTACCTTTTTTGTCCTCAATGTGCCCATAATTTCTTTGATGTTTCCCATTATAAAATCAATTTTCTTATGGTGGGGACTGAACTCCAATAGTGGATCATATTTCGGATCCATTTTGAGCAGAACATCTAGTAGCTTACCATAAGCTATCCATTCCTCCTTGTTCAACTCCTATCTATTCAAATCAAATTCATTTTTAATCAAGTCTTCAGGGAAATTGAACTCATGCACAAATTTTCCAAATTTTATTCTTTGTCTGAAAAGAGCAAAGAAACCCTCAGGATCATGTTGCCACTTTGGTCCACACCTCAAATGGTAATCATTAAAGAAATTATCAAAATGTGTCCAGCCTCCCTTTGAGAATATAAAATCAGACACCACTATAAATTTGGGAAAAATGTTCCCTTACCCCTTCTAGTGAGGTTGTCCTCATGAATACAACCTATTTGCCACATAACTTCTGCAAATCCCACTCTTGGTGGCACATTGTATGGCAGTATATGAGGGGCTCCTTGAAAACTATATACTCTCAAGACAATGTTGATTGGGTATGGGATAATGTCACCCCAGTTATGGTAAACCTTCAATTTTGGCTTCCTCTCCTTTAGCCTAAGGAAATCATGTAATTCCTTAGGGATCCTAGGTATATTCACCATTAATCTAGCCCTTAATCTGGAAGCAAAACAATTATCAAATTGTACATAACTAGTGCTTTCCTTATTACAAGATAAATCTGCAGCCCATATTTGTACTGGCAATCTTTCTCCATCAACTGATTGCCTTAATTTCATCCTCTCAAAGAAAAATTCAGCATTGTTAAACAAAAGCATATGCATTAGCATAGAATACCAAAATAATTGAGTGTCGGTATCATTTTTTTGCATCTTTGACAACTCTTCATGCATCCTCTCAGCCAAGAAAGAAGTGAAGTCATAAGTCACAGAGAAGTTAGGGTGTTGTATTTACACCCCCATGAACATATAAGAAATGGGAATTACCTTACCAGGACTGAAACCCAAAATCTAACATAAAGAATAGAAAGTGGCTAGGAAATGGTTCACAAAACAATTTAATTTGAAAGGTTCCTAGTCACTGGGGCTTATATGAAATTTTGAACCTCCTGCCCTAGCCAGATGAGGTGGAAGCAACCTTGCTCTAAAAAGAGATTTCAACTTTGCATACTCCTGCTTCATTTCTTCAAGGTTGATAGGAACCAAGTCTTCACTCGGTTCACTCAAGTCAAAAATATGTTGGACCTCTTCTTTGTTAATGCTCAATAGAACCTTTCCATCATTGTCCCTGATTATCCATGTAACAGGGTCATATCTTACAGCCACTGTCCTAAGCAAGTCTACATCAGGGAATACATTTGGTACCACCAACTTCCCCATATCATACATCCATCTATTTGAAAAATGGTGAGGAAAATTCCTCTATCCGTACCACAATCTGAACAATTCCAAGCCAGTGAGGGAAACCCTAGCATTGGCAATGTTGGAGTAATTATACACTAACCCTTCTTCTAGGATTTTTCCTCGCATTAGGACCAATCCCTTCCTCCTATCATTCATTAACAAGGGAAATTGATCTAGGAAATCATCATATAGGTTTCGTTTCAAATATTTAGTCTAGCCAAAATGTTGCTTGGGTGGTACCATCTTGGACAAACTAGGGCTTATTTACAACGTTATAATTCAGATAGTTAGGACTAACCAAAGATAGAAAATTATAGGACAAACACTATAATTTCTCACAACTATAATTAAACTATAGCCCTAACACATTCATCAACAAGCTCACAGCACATCCAGCTAATCCTTTCCCAAATTCAAATGCAAAATGACTAGGAGGCACAAAAAATAAACTCATGGCTTTGTTCGTAGAACTCCCAAATTTTGGCTATAGAAACTCGCAATTCTACCTTCAGCTCTAAAACTGCTCCACCATTAAAGCTCAATTTCACACTGCACGAACGACTCCAACCATATTTGATGTATATTTAAATTCAAGTAGTCAATTCTTCAGCTTGATCAAATCATCAACAACCACCTTCAAAACATGCTGACACAATTTTCAACATGGCGATAAGGGGCCCACCTTACCATACACTATGAAGGAAGTCCACGTGGTGGTTGCCCACGATATCACAATCCTGAAACTTCTGATTGTGTGATGGTGGCCAACCGTTGATCCTAAGCATCAATGATCTCATTCCTTTAACATAGTTGCCAACCATGTCATTAACCTTCAAGCAGATTTTCCAATGAGATTATAACATATCTGTCTATTTAGAACATGTGCATCTTGAGAACACTTTAGTAATCTTCCCCTTAATACATTTAAAGTTGGCTAGTGTTTCCTTTACTCTTTAGGCTTCATCAGATGAGACATGTGGCACCCGCCCGTGATTCCGCAATCAACCCAAGCACCATCATGGGATGGTGGGGAATGACTCAAATCAAATGGCAGTTGGTCAACAATAGCACAAATTTGATCCCCCGGATAGGACACATGGCGCCCGCTCATGATTTCGTGATCCTTCAATTCCCAATCACGAGATGGCAGGCATCGTTGATATCTATAGGAAATAGATCAACAACAACACTAAATCAACCCTTGCAAAATAAAACATTCATTAAAAGGAGAAGTGGGCATTACTAGGTGGACGAAAAACAACAACATAAGTTATTTTTTAAAAGATGAAACACGGGGCCAACTGAGACTTAGGAAATAAAACCCTGTAGAGGAAATAAAGTATTAAAATCAAAGTTGGGTTTTAATTTTAATCTAGTGACATAAGCCTAAGCCATTAACCCCAGTGGTCATGTTGTCGATGGCTTAGCCAAATCCTTTCATTAAATACTGACCGTGCAATGTGAAGGTTTTTTAGATTCGAAGATATGGGAGAAGATCTCGATTGTACCCCACCAACTCGCATACCTAAGGTGTCACCCTATTATTTGGCGTGAGGTCAGCAAAAAGATGTGTGTCCTATATGGAATATGGGGCCCAATCTCCACTATTGAGCTCACAACCCGTGGTTTTAGATTGACAACCAAGATCAAAAGCTAATGTAAATATCTGTTGTTCCTTGCTAGCTCGCAGGAGGAAGATGAAGGTTGGTTAAAAGCTACGAGGTCAATGAGATTGTGATGTGTAGCTCCAACCATTCAGTTTGAAAAGTGCATAGGACCTGTTGACATGCATTGATGTTATTGATCATGAGGAAGGTGAACGATGCTTCATTGGATGTCAAACTAAGTTATCTCGAGATAAATCGTTTGATCTGCCAACTCTTTAGGAGATCAACAGGTAGTATTCAAAGTTGGAAAATGGCACATGGTGGTCATTTTATCATACAACTGGTGAAGCATTAATGAATTATTCCTTTCTTATGTAGTCACGTCAATCTCAATCTATGTGAAGATGTTGTTGGCAATCATGAAGGGTGATTTGCGGATTCTCATGAAGCTCTAGTTAAATGGTGATAGTACATATGCCACCAAATTTCCATGTTTGCACATAAATTTTTACTAAGCATTGATGAAGGTTGCCATTACCTCGCACAATAAATACAAGAGGAATTAACTGCTAATAGTGTCATTCTTGTAGTAGTTAGAGCACTTTGTGGGTTAAGTCTAATCAAGTTTGAGTGCTTGTCTGATAAGAGAAAATGAGTAAGTTAGTAAGGAGGTCTATTCATTTGAGCTCACAAAAGCTTGTTCCTACTATTTAGGAAGGTGCTTTGGTTGACAAGCCCATGCTTCTGCCCACTAGATGCAGTAGAAGGTTACAATTCTAGGATGTTGTTGCTCAACTGGTAGATGACAAAGGCAAGCAGTCGGTGTGCTCTATTACTAGTGTCAGTAGGAAAATAAGGTATGGGCATGGCTCCTCTGGATGCCAACACTCACTCATTGAACTTACGAGCAACACTTCTGATGATGTAACCGAGATCGACTTTGACTACTATCGGTATTTAACTCGCTTCAATCATGGTCTTCCCTCTGATGAGGAAGTCATATCTATGGTGCCATTGGTTGTTAAAACCCCAAGCGGACGGACTAGAACCATACTGGGCAAGGAGAACAAAGAAGAGGAGCTAAGGGTCTACCGTATTGGGAAACAACTAGAAGCAGGCATGTATTCTAGGGTCTGAGTATTGGTAAGGGCAGGGTGGTGGGTAAATAAGAAGTTGTTGTGGTGCCTTCATGGAAATTTGGTTGCTTGAATTTTTGCGTGGATAGCAACAAAGGGGATTTTGATGAAAATTTGTCTTCCCTTTTCTTTTAGCTTTCCCCAATTCATGCACTATGTTTTGCGCTCAGATTCAACATGTGGGAATTTTTGAAATGAAAGTCAAATGCAATGGAGATTTTCTTCAAATGAAAATTTATGGAGAAATTACATTTGAGCCCAAAGCTTGTTGCTCCCTTGTCATATAAAAGGGAATTCAAGGCTCATTTGTAGGGAGAGAACTGATGAAAGCTCTAGCTAGGTTTTGAGTTGGACATGGGTAGAAAGATATATGTCCTCTGATGAGGAAGTGATATTTGTGGTGCCATTGGCTATTAAAACCCCAAGCAGATGGAATAGAATAGATATCCTATTTTGAGTTTTGGATGAATATATGCAAATTATCTTAAATTGTATGCAGATATGACTTATAAGCATGAATAAACATATAATTCTAATATATTTTCTCTCCTTATGTGGATTTGAGTGAATTTTGAATGAAATGTTAATGATGTTGTCATTCTTCTTTTGAGAATTTGTTCAATTGTGTGTCTATATTTTTGCTTTGATTCAAGAAAATCAATTAAATGCTTAAACAGAGTCATAAGTTTACAATTATTTACAAAGGATTTGATAAGTAGTAATATATTAGAGAATTGAGCTCAATAATGCAAGGTATTATATGAGTAGTTCATTCTATTAAATTCTTGGATCATTTCTTCTAACAGTAAATGGGTAACTAAATATTTAACTAATGAAGAATAAAAGAATAATATGTAAATGGGTCACTCACTCACTCCCTCTATCTCTCTCCCCTTAACCCTAAACCCTTAACCCTTAAACTCTAAACCCTTAATATTAGGTGTTGTAGACACGTAAAATATATTGATTGACATTGTGCATTTGATCCTGACTTATTAACATCGTTTCTTCCTGAATCATCCCTCAGTCTAACCATTTAATCAAATTCCCCTATCTGATTAAATTCATCAATTTTCATCCCTTAATTGAATAAATTATTCTATCTGATTAAGTCAATTCCTTTTGTTAATTAAATAAATCAATCTAATCTAATTATCCCTATTTAATTATATAATCAATTTATTTGATTAAATCTCTAAAGTTTGTCCATTAAATTAAATAAATTAAAACCTTATTTGATTTAATCTAACACCATCCCTTTTAATTAAATAAATCAAAATCTTTATTTAATTAGCCTCTTATCATATTCCCCTCTTATTTGATTTAAATAAACTCATAAATCTAAGTCAAATAATTCACATCATCTAATCTCCTGTTAAATTAATTAACCCTTGATTAATTTAATCTCATCTCATGTCACATCCTCTAGATAATGCAAGTTGCACATGAAAATAGATTTAATTCATTTATTAAATCTCTATTTTCCTCACAAGGCATCTTTTGGAATATTCTCTCAATTTGAATTCAAAAATTCCAAGTCAACATGTACATCCAACAAGGCATTTAAAACCTCTTACATGTCCTTTTCCTTGAGCTAAGTGGAATTTATTGCATTTTCCTTTCCCTTTTGCATGTCATTTCAACAAATTTTAATTTAAAATATTGGCATTTATTGGCACAAACCCCAAATCTTGCACATCCATCATCCATTCATAGCTTGACAAGTGGCACCATATCATTGGATGAATGTTAGTCCCACATTTCTAAAATTTGGGCATTCATCCATCTTGAAATCCTATAAATAAAATGCTCATATCTTCATTTGATCATCCACAATCCAAGCAAAGTTACCATGCTCAAATATCTCTTGAATTTTATCCATTACGATTGATTCATAGCTAGGTTTTGCATATTTTTGGCTTGGAGTTATCATCTTTCATCAAAGTGGATCAAGATCATCTTCAACATATCAAGATTTCATCATAAGAATTGGGAAAGGGCCAATTTTCACAACAAATTGACACCAATTCCCCCATGGGATCATGAGTTTGCAAATTTAAATTAGGATTCAAGCTATTTCATTGTTTTTATTTGGTTCTTTATTATTTTTTTTCCTATTTTGAGTTTGTAAATGGATTTCATGAGGAATCCTTATTTTAGCTTGCAATTCCTTGTTTAACTTGTTTACTAATGTTGTTTTGTAGGTAATAGGAGAGGGGTTCACAGATTTGGTGCTAGAAGGAGGGCTTGACATCACTATTTCTAACCTTTTCTTGAAATTTTTGAGTTTTTCTTCACACACAAGAAATCCCAACGCAAGCTCGTTAGCGTCGTTGTTTTGGCACCGTGGGTTCATCAGCGTCACTATATGACACCACGTAAAACACAAACTACACCGTTGGACTCATCCCGCCAAATTTTTTAAATTTTTAACTCCATTGCTAGACTCGTTGACTTGCAAGACTTTTTAAATTTTTTGAAAATAGTGACGCTGGACACAAACTATGATGTTGGGAAAAAATTGCGGTGCAGTTGGGCTCTCTGTCTTGGCATAGAGCACTACTGACTGGTAAGTGGCGCTGTGAGGGCACCGCTGGGAGAACAAACTGTGACGCCTTCATGAGTTGCGACGTTGGGAGACAATAAAAGATAAATTTTGACTTTTTAGCACGTGTTTCATATTTATGATTAATTTATCTTTTGTTTCCTACCTTTTAATTTCTATATTTTTCTAGAATTTGGTCTGTTTTTCTTCTTTATAGGTTGGAAATCGAAATTGAAGAAAGAAGGAGCATGAGGGCTATGTCTTATGAAATAAAAGTGTTTTTGAACACTATTGTTTATTTAACACTATTTTGAGGATTTGTTATCTTTTCATTCTTAGGACACTAATTTTCATTTGGGCTTAAAAATAACCTTTCCATTTCTTGCAAAAGGGCTAAAATGAACTTTAGGATCAACAACTTACTAGATTTTATTTTTGGGATTAACAAATTGAACAAAATATCTTTCACTTGTGATTTGGTGCTCTAAAACGAACTCACATATTGCTTTGTGGATCTAAAAAGAACAAGTGTAGATTTGTTTTTTGTGAGGGATTACTTAGACTAAAGTCATTGAAAAGGGACGTATGCAGTTCTCTCGCACTTTATAGCGATCTTGAGAATCAAAAGGCGTTTTTTATGACTTGGGGTTAAGAAAAAGAAATCACCTCCACACTTCGATTTGGGCTTAAAATTGAACAACATATTGTGCAAGTGTGAGTGGGGGCATTGTTGCATATATTCTCTCTCTTTGTTGCCAACAAGGATTGATTGAGTTACGAATAGTGTTCTTCGTTAGCTTTTGTTTTTCCTAGAGGGCCTACCTTGGGGAAAAAGTACTCACCCAAGGGAATGACTCAACTGGTAACACTCTAAAGCCAAGAGTATTTCCAACTACTATATAAATGTGGATATTGGAAGAAATGCCAATATCACATGGTTGATTCTGACAAGATGGATCCGAAAGGGGATTCTTGTTGTATGGGTCAATCTCCACGAACGGAAAGTCCTTACTAAAACCCATGTGCTAGAATTTGGAAAAATCCTTTAATCTATTTGTTGGTGCAAGAATGGTCATTCTGAAGCCACCCCACACCTTTATGGTCTTCTAGTAGAAATGGAAAAGATGCCATGGAGTTTCATGGGTGTTGATGCTTGGCTGCCCAAGTATAAGTGGTGTAGGTGGAGAGACCCGATTGGGGTCAAACATCAACCATTAAGCTAGAGATAAGTGTAGAGTAGGACTGTCAAGTGGGAATCAATAAATATTGTCTTACACATCCATGAAGTTGTACTTCTTGGGTTACAAAATGCATTGCTGATTGAAACATCTCAAAACAAACATCATCATCCAAATTTCAAACCTTTTGAGAAACTTAGTCCACAATTGACTCAATCCATATGTTATTGCTTTCCTTGGGATTCACATCATAGAGGTTTCTAAACGTGGATTATATCTCAATTTGTCTTCTTAAGTAAACAATAGAAATCCCCTTGTCTCAAGTTCATTGAATTTCCACTTAACACATCTTGTGGGGTTTGAAGAAATTAAGACATTGGACATCTTAGTTTGAAAACCTAATTGAAGAAAGTGTTTTTGGTAAAATAAATTCATTAAGCAAAGCTAAGAAAAATGAACTTTCATATGTGTTGAAGACTCATAATCCCAAAGCTAAAATCATTGGTTGGAAATCCGAAAATGAATGTTCAAATGAAATCATTTCTTGGTTACAAAGGTCATTAGGAAGCATTTGCATGCTCTTCAATACCTAGGCCTAGGAAAAAAAAGTATACCTTTTAGGTTCATCTTAGGATAAAAACATATCAAAATCTCTTTTTCATCCATCATCCAAAACATCAAAACAACATCATCTCACAAATCACCTTTTGAAAAATCTTGAAATCATCCTTAAATACTAGGCTTTGTGGCAAAATCAAAATCATCAAAATCATTGAGACTAAAATCCTTGAAAACATTTATCAAATCACGTTTGGCTAGGCATGTGTAGATGCATCCTTTTGCATATGCTTAGTCAAAGTTATCAAAATCATCTTGTCTAGCTTAGTGTATGTAGATGAATCCTTCTTCATATGCTTAGTCAAACAATCATCTTGTTTGAATAGGTGTGGGTAGATGCATTCTTCTCCTCACACATATTCAAATCATCATCCTTTGAACAAAGCTATCCCTTAGATCATTATCCAACATCTTAGGGTCTTTTTGTTCAAAATCCAAATTGAAATTAAAATCAAAATCAAGGAAGAAATATCGAATCTCAAATCCAAAATCAAAATCAAAATCCGCAAGTCCTAGAAGCATAGTATCTCATTAAATATTTATCAAAAGCCACAACATCTGTATCATCCATCCCTAAACATCATCATCATATCATCACCTTTGATCCTCAAGGCATCCTAAAACTTTCTACTTTGGGGCATAAAATAATGACCAATCCAAGGAATCAAGAGATTCATCTCCCATATTCTCAAGGATTGATCCTTGTTTTATGGTTCTAACTAGATCTCAATACAAGAAGAGTATGGAAGCCAACAAAGAAACACCCACTTCAAGTGATCTTAGCCAAACAAACACATAAATGAATCCAGCTGAATCAAGGAATCCATTGACCCTCTCATCATCACAAAATCCGCAAGAAGAAAACCAAGGAGAGGACCTTACCTTTGGAATGTATCATGAAGAAATGACTGAAATGCTTCAAAATCCAGAGAATCATAAAATTATCAACATCATGATGAGACTCAACCCTTCATTATACATGCTTGAACTAGCAAAACAAGGGGTCAAGTTGCCTTCAGATTTTGACGTAAGTACCATAGTGGAGACATCATTTCCTCCAATATCATCCACCATTCCCATCTCACCCACACCCCCATCTCAAAATGTCACACAAAACATTCTGTAAATCATAGCATGGTTTTCTCCAACACAACCCAATGTTAATAAGGGAAGTGCATTTCTCAATGCACTTCAAACACACCCCCTTGTTAATAGTCAAAATATGGATGCAAACACCACATTGGAACAAAACATACCCGCAAACCCATTACACAAAAATGTTCCTCTCACATTCCATCATGACCGATGATCATCATTTTTTTATGCAACTCCTCAAACACCTCTTCTCACAAATTCACAAGAAGAGGGAGAAATGTTCGGAATGGGGGGCATATTCAACACCACAACATTTTCACAACAACTCATACCCCTTACATTTCCAACTCTATCACCATTGCCATTATCATCCACACCACTCCTTGGTTTAGGGCTTCCCCCTCTACCAAGTATCAATCAAAACAATATCCCAACAATCAATCAAAGCATTGTGCCAAATGCTCAAAATTTGTCGTTGATATCGCAACAACAAATGACAAACACACAAGTAATGGAAACATCATCAAATACCCCATTAACATCACAAAGCATGGTATCTCAAGGACCAATCACATCAATAGCACCATCCATCATGCAAAACATCAACACCACCTTCACAAACACTATTCCAAATCCACCACCACCAACTTTCACCACATCAATCCAATACGACGTGGCATTGCAAGATGCTTTCCAAAAAGGATACCACCAAGTTAAAAAAAAAAAAGTCATACAACAAGCTGCTCAAACTGCTGGCTGCTTAAACTACACAATCACGGTACAAAGAAGCACAGAAAAAGCAGGTGCAATATTAGCTTTACTACAGCAACAACAGGCATTACCCTAGTTGCAGCAAGCCCTAGAAACTTATTGCAACAACAATAGGGCACTCAGAGCCATCAAACATTACAGAGCACAGGAACTATAAGCACAGCGGCTCTGTTGGCAACAGCAAGCACCACAAGCACCAAATTAACAAGTACAAAGCACAGGTCTTGGATTGCTCAATATCAAACTTAATGACATGAGAACAAAGCACAACTTCTTGCAAACAGCTCCAGTGCAACATATCAGCAAGAATTAAAAGCAATATCAAAATCAAGAGCCAAAATTGGAAGCCAACAACAAATGTTGTGGGAACAACGATAAACTTTATTAACAAGAAATTATTTGGAACAACAAATACAACAATAACCTAAATCCCTAGCACAACAACAAGAGATCAGCAATGGCATTGATGCATACAAAAGCCAGAAGTGAAGCCTACTTGTTCTCTGAGATACCATCCAGACAAGCACCAACCAACTATCCAAATAGTAGTTTAAACACTAGAAACACCTTCATCCCACCTAATCTGCAAAGACAGATGTACAGTGAGCAGCTGATTGCTCTCGCAACAAGTGCTCGACCTTCAATCAAGGCAAACAACCAAGACACCAAGCAACTTGTGTCCCTATCCATTTGATAGGAGCCTATAGATGAAACCATTCTCCAAGGGATTTGAGATCCCTAAATTTGACAAATGTCGAGGGATGGGAAACCTTGAAGATCACATCAAGGAATTCCAAGTTCATTGCATGGAAGTTGCATATGACGATACTTATCTAATGTGGCTATCTCCTAGGAGCTTGGTAGGCCCCACTATAGAATGGTTCTCTCACTTACCTTTAGGCATTAGAACATTCCAAGAAATTAGGGATGCATTCATCAGGAACTACACATGTAACATTGCAATGGATGTCAATCTCAAAGAACTATATGCTCTAAAACAAGGAAAGAATGAATCTTTTGCTTCATTCCTTCAATGATGGTGATCCAAGGTCAATCAGAGCAAGTGGACCATGCCAGAAGAACAAAAAGTTTGCACCATCATAGCCAACCTTGAAGGCCACTTGGCATTTCATCTCAAGGTTCAGGGCATCACCACATATGATCAACTAATTTCCAAAGAACTTAGCATCAAAAGAGGCCTTGTGACCCAACCCGCGGAATTAACATCATACCACAAACAACAAAACAACCACCCATCATCCAATTACAATGATAAACCTTGCACATGGGCAAGAAATAAAAATGTTACTAATGATGGTGTTGTAGATGCCAAGGTGGTCATTAGTGGTCCTTGCAAAAACACACCCACACAGCAAATCCAAACACAACACCAAAACACTCATCACACAACATACCAACCCAACAACAATCCAACCATCAATAACCTTAATGACCAAAGAGGACCACCCCAATGCAAAAGTTATCACAAACGAAAATACACCATTTTGGGGGAACCACTTGAGGACATAATGAAAAAGTTGATTGACGAAAAAACTCATCAAGCCTCCTACATCTGAGAATTACTAAGAACCCGATGTCAAACCTCCTTGGTATAACAAGAATCAACTTTGAAAATTTCACAAAATCAAAGGCCACACCACAAACAGTTGCATGATACTCAAAAACATTAGCCAAGATCTCATCAATAAGAAAATCATAAACATGGAACAGCTTAAGGGAAATTAGGATCTTAAAATATATCTAAATCCGATGCCGAATCATGTTAACAAAGGCAATAAAAATGATAAAGGAAAGGGAAGTGTAAATAATTTGTATGAAATAGTCATTGCCTCCCTAAATGAAGACTGCATGGTCATCACCATCAAGGGTTCCCATGCCAAAGATTGTGGAGTCACCACAAGAGGTGGAAAAGTAACCATTGCAGGATCATCCCAACCAAATAGAGTCCCTACATCTAGATCCATTTCTAATGGCTATAATATCTTGGACCAACTCAAGAGAATGCCAACACACATCTCCATCATGGAGTTGTTAAAAATATCATCAGCCCATAAGAAGATCCTTGAGGAACCATTAGCATCATCCACTATCCCCACAGATCTTGATGCAGAGCAATTCCAAGCTATGGTCTGAAATATCATAACGCCTAATCTCCTTACATTCTCTAACCAAGATTTCCCTACCCAACCATCTCACAACTATGCACTTCATTTGGAATCCATTGTACACAAGAGAAAAATCAAAAGGGTCTTGGTGGATGGAGGTGCAGATTTGAACATCTATTCTCTCAGCCTCATCAAGCAGTTGAAAATATTAGAATATTCCATTGACAAAGGAAAGGGCATCAAGATAAGAGCATATGATGACCAAGAAAGAGTGTCTCAGGGAATGATTAAACTCCCTATTCAAGTATGGCCAATGCTCATGGAAACCACCTATCAGGTCTTGGACCTCGACTTACCATATAATATCCTCTTAGGATGTCCATGGATCCATGCGATGAAAGCCATAGCATCAACATTCCACCAATGTGTGAAATTTACACATAATGGACAAGAGGTCACCATCCATGGAGATCCCGAACCGTTTTCATATTGCAAAAATATTGAAGCCAAGTATTACAAAATCCCCTAAGTGCCAAAGAATGATGAGGGCCCATCCACACCATACATCGACCCTGCCACTCTTGCGTCCACTTCTGTGACAGAGACACCCACCATCCCCACCATTCCCACCATCTTTGATATCAAGCTCATCATCCAGGAGGACGGTTGTGGAAGCTACAAGCTCCCTAAAAATTCTTTTGTAATAGGAGAGTTACCACAATCTCCTAGATCATGAGGACACCCACAAGAAAATCAAGCTTCCACATCACAAACGTATCTTGAAGACTATCCTGAATTCACAAGCTGGGGAGACCTTGGTCAAGAGGTTATTGAAGTAGATCCATCTCACATGTTGTATCGAGATGAAAGACCAACACCTGAATTACCAATGGATGAGACAAGAAAGGGCCTACAAATGATGCTCGCAATGGGCTACAACATAAATCAAAGACTAGGACAAAATAAAAATGGGCTCATAATACCTATCATGCTGGAGACGTGACCCATAACAAATCTTGGCCTTGGATTACCCCTCTGAGTATAACCATATGTGGATGAAGTCCTCTAGTTAGAATGGTTAATATTTCTCCTTAGCCAATAGTAGCAAAAGTATGCTCATCAACATCCATAGGTAGAGACATACATAACTTTATAACTGAGGCCTATATTAGTAGTGATGATGAGGACCCCATATCCAATCTACCTAGGTTATTTGAGGATACCGCGCTTTGCATGATTAGTACCTTATATTTTGAATTCGATCATCAAAATCATGAGATCCACCTAGTCTACCCCCAACTGATCGACTATGACCAATGAGGACCACCAGTTCTCGATACATTCAAAAATGATGCAGTGCTCTCAAAATTCATGGGATTGAGGGATAACATTCCAGATGGAGATCACAAGGTAAGGTTTATAATGGAGTTGGACACACATGCCTATTACAGGGAAACGATTGAATCCTTTAGTCGCAAAAGTGGGAAACTAAGAATCATATCCAAGTCCTTGAGTGAAAACCACATTGTGCACTCTCTGACAAGACAAAAGTAAAAAGAAAGGACATATCCAATGGTGAAAACCTCTCTGAGGCACAAAAGGATGAAGGATTCTATGTTCCTTTAAGAGCTATTCATCAAGAGAAGTCAACAATCTTGGCCGAAAAATGCAATCCTGTCAACCAAGGAATAGAGGAGACCCCACATATCACATTCTATGTTGAATCACTATTATCAAAAGAATGAGAACTCCTAGCAGCATTCCTAAAGGAAAGACAAATAAACTTCGCATGGAGTTATGCTGACATGCTAGGGCTTGATCCAGAGACTATGGTTCATCATTTAGCAGTGTAACTAGAAGCAAAGACGGTCAAATAAAAACTTCAAAAAATGCATCCTCAAATAGCCTTATTGGTCAAAATGGAGCTCAAAAAGTTGTTAGATGTAGGATTTATCTAACCAATTGATTATCCAGAATGGGTATCAAATTTGGTAGTTGTTTCAAAACTTGACAGAGCCATTAGAATCTGTACGGACTTTAGAGATTTGAACAAGGCATGTCCCAAGGATGATTTCCCACTTCCCAACATCGACATGATAGTAGACATGACATAAAGGCATGAGATGCTATCACTAATGGATGGATTTTTAGGATACAACCAAATCATGATAGAAAAATAAGATCAACATAAGATGGCTTTCACTTGTCCATGGGGGACCTACTGCTGGAACATGATGCCATTCGGCCTAAAGAATGTAGGAGCAACCTATCAAAGGGCCATGACATTAATATTCCACAACATGATTCATAAAACAGTTGAGGACTATGTCAACGACATCCTAGCAAAATAGAGAAAGAGACAAGATCATATAACAACCCTAAGCGCTATCTTTTATAGACTAGAGGAATACAAAGTTAGACTAAATCCCAAGAAGTGTGTCTTCGGCGTACAATCAGGTAAATTGCTAGGATACATAGTCTCCATGAGGGGTATCAAGGTAGATCCAACAAAAATGAAAGCAATCCTTGCGATGGAAGCACCAAAGACATTAAAACAATTGAGAGGCCTCCAAGGCTGACTTCAATCCATCTGAAGGTTCATAGCACAACTAGGAGACAAGCAGAACCCATACTCTCACCTACTCCACAAGGGAGTGGCGTACAAATGGGATACAAAGTGCAAAGAAGCATTTAAAAAAATCAAGGAATATCTACTGACACCACCAATTTTAATGCCACCCATCCCAAGAAAGCCATTGATCTTATATGTGTCAGCAATAGCAGTAGCCCTTGGAGCTCTCCTAGCTTAGCATGATGAAAATAGAATGGAGAGAGCCATCTACTATATCAACAGGACAATGGTCAGTCACAAGCTAAATTACTCATTCATTGAGAAAGCTTGCCTCACAGTAGTGTTTGCATCCCAAAAATTTAGACATTACATGTTGGCAGACAAGATAAAGGTCATCGCAAAAATTGATCCCCTTAATTATCTACTATCAAAGGAAATGCTCACTGGCAGAATGGAAAAATGGGTAATGATATTATCAGAGTATGACATCGAGTATGTAGAGTGGAAAGCCATTAAGGGAAAAGTTATTACAGATCAACTAGCAAAAGCACCCATTTATTCTGAGAACCCTCTTGTCTCAGAATTCCTAGATGAATCCATTTTTTACCTCAACGTAACTGACCATTGGAAACTATACTTCGATGGTTCATACACACAACATGGATTAGAAGTTGGTGTCTTCTTCATCACCCCACAAGGGGATTGCATACCAAAGTCATACAAATTGGCATTTCCTCGCACCAACAACATAGCAGAATATGAGGCTTTGACTATAGGCCTCAAGATAGCAGTGCAATGGAATATCATAGCTCTCAAAGTCTACGGAGACTCTTAGTTGATCATAAATCAGGTCAATAATGAATATTAGACTAAGGATGATAAGCTCACTCCATACAAGAAATTGGTGGAGACTCTAAAGGAATCCTTCATTGACATAACATTTTAGAAGATTCCAAGAACCAACAACAGAGCAACATACGCCATGGCTACCATTGGGTCCCTATTGGACATCCCTCATAACGTGCTGAAATATGAATTTCTGATTGAGTAGCTTCCCATTCCCACATTCGAGGTACCAAAATTAGAATATGTGTGTGAAATCATTGGTCCTAGCGATCCTTGGTATCATGACATCTATACATATCTTCGAATAGGAGTCATACCCGCTGACCTACCATCTAGCCTAAAATGAACCTTTGTCAAAAAGGCTTCCAGATTTGTGATCCTAGGTGATACCCTATACCATAAAAGCATAGAAGGTACCTTACTGCACTGCCTAAATGCTGAGGAGGAATTAATCGCTCTAACCGAGGTTCATAACAGTATCTGTGGCTCACACTCAAGTGGAATGACCATCACCAAGAAACTGCTGAGGATGGCATATTATTGGCCCACAATGGAAAGAGAAGCACATGATCATGCTAAAAGGTGTTTACAATGTTAGCAGCATGGGGACCTCATCCATGCTCTAGCTCAAGAGCTTCACCCCATCATCATACCATGGCCCTTTTCGCAGTGGGGCCTCGATCTTATTGGAAAAATCACACCCACCTCATCCAATGGCCACAAGTTCATCATAAATGCAACTGAGTACTTCACAAAGTGGGTGGAAGCCATACCCATGACGTATATCACTGCGAAGCAGATCTCAAAAATTATCTTGAACTATCTCATCTGTCGTTACAGTGTCCTACAAGCCATTATCTTAGATAATGGGACACCATTCAAGAACCAGGAGGTTCGCGACTTGTGCGAAAAATTCAAAATCTAGCATTGATTCTCCACCCCATACTATCCCCAAGGCAATGACCAAGCAGAAACCACAAACAAAACCATCCTCAAAATCCTTAAGAAAACAGTCAATGACATAGGTTGTGACTGGCACTTGCAGCTTAATCCCACCCTCTGGGCTTATCGAACCAACATCCGCACACCCACTGGCACCACCCCCTTCTCCTTGGTCTACGGATCAGAAGTCGTACTCCCCATTGAGATCAAGCTTCCATCCCTCAGAATATCATTACAAAACCTCATAACTGATGAGGACTACTAGGTGTCAAGATTAAACAAGCTGGAGCTATTGGATGAGAGAAGCATAGATGCTTTAAATCATTTGCAAATCTATCAAAATAGCTCAAATAGAGCTACAACAAGAAAATCAGAAGCAGGACTTTCCAAGTTGAAGAACTGGTTTTAAAATAAAATCAAAAGAATGTACCAAACCCAAGCAACAAAGGCAAGTTCGAACCTAATTGGTTAGGAACCTTCATCATCACAACAAGTTATAAATTAGGAGCATATCAGCTATCAACACCTAAAGGGGAACCTCTATAGGAGCCAATGAATAGCTCCCATCTCAAAAAAGTTTTATCCCTAAATCTTTCAAGGTATAGAACCAAAAAATCCAAAAAATCTAAAAAATTAGAAAAAGTCCTCAAAAAATGGTTACTTAGGTGAAAACCTGGCAAACAGGCATCTTGGTGACAAGCAAAAAAATCATAAAAGCAAAAAATCCAAAAAAATTGTCTAGTGAAAACCACCTTGGTGGCACTTTGGGCAAGTACCTCGGTGAAAACCTGGAAAATAGGTGCCTTGCATAAATAAGCACTTTCCATCCACCAGGATCTTTATGGCTTGTTCAACGTCATCCCTCCATTTTGCTTCCATCATCCATCGCATTCAGGTCTTCATCCATCACTCATCCACTCGCATCCGCACCATAGCTTGGTCCTGTGTTCGAATCATGATCCCTCCTAGTACTACTCGACCCATCCTCAAGGTTAGTTTGTCCTACCTTTATTGGAGTATTCTATTACATCACACTGGGGGCATGTTCTCATCAGATCAGATTTGTCTATATTCTTAAAGTCCTCAAATCAGAAAATCCAAAAACATCAAAACATATCAAAATCCAAAAACAAGTCAAAAGGTCTTTCAAAAAAGTCAAAAATAGAGTTGTCTTGTCAAACTACATCATCTCTGAGCTTGAACATAGGAAAGGTTGATCTTTGATCATCCCCTGAGACATTTAGGTCAGTCCTATAGGAGTCCGTCATAATAAGCTAACATCTCATCATGTATATCGTCATCTGTAAATTGGTCAAGTCGTCAGTCGAACTACGTGGTCTCTACATGTATAATGTAGGCAAGGCTAGTCTTTTGACCAGCCCTCAAGACCCCTAGGCTAGGTCTTTAGGTTAGTATCTTGGTCAAAATCTTAGAAAATCCCAAAAACGTTTGAAAATTTGAAAAATCAAAACATTTGTAAAGCCTCAAAAAATACCAAAAATAGCCTCAAAACATTGCAAAAAATAAAAAAACATCCAAAAAAATTTAAAAAAATAAAAACCCATCCGCCTCATCTCACTTGCACCCATAATAATCACCATCCATAACAAACTAATCACCATCCTCAATCTTTGATAGGATAATCAGAAACAAGTCTAGCAGGTTAAAAGTGAAAACTCAAAAATGTCAAGTCTAAAGTCTAAGTCAGTGCATAAGCAAGTTGGTTATCTCTTCGTATTGGTAACACATCATTTGAATTGGTTCCATATCAATCATCCCTCAGAACACTTTTGGTAAATGAAATGATGTGCCGCCATCCACTAACATGTCTTAGGATGAATCCTTCCTACAATGGGCATTATCTTTTGGCAATAAGTTTTGGTTATCATCCTTAGAAAACACATCCTCTTTTCGTTAGTGGTATTGAAGAGCATCAGTTTGTTTGTTTACTCGGTCTTTATCTTTTGACTTATCTTATTTGTGCTCATTCCAAGGACGTCTCGATGATATCCCAAAATAGAGGATTTAGAGAAATAGGAATGGGGCAATGATCGTTATCTTTTTTCTACTATGCCCTTTGGACATTCTTGTAAAATAACCTCGGTGAATAGTTGCTTTGTTAGGTATGTATGGAAGAGGTCTAGGGCAACTTGTTGACTATTACAGGGATAGGTTTACCTTTCCATGTTTTGGTCCGAGGTGTCTAAAATTTCTGAAGTACATCTTAGCAAGGTTTTTGTATGTCAAGTGTGAACAAGAATACTCCTATTTGATTGTCGAGTCAAAGTCCATCACACTAAGTACCACGCCATCCTAGTTTTCTATACCTTGATGCATCATACCGTGTGTGTTATCAAACATAAGAAAATATTTCCCTTTGAAAATCCCAATTCCTCTGCAAGTAATCATCATCATCATCATCTTGTGTCTTGTTGAAATGACTTCTTCTTTTCTTACTAATCACGCTAACAAGGTACTATGACAGTTGATCATCACCATCATCATCATCGATCCTGCATCCACAAATCATTGGTGCATTGCATGAGCATATCATATAGGAAGCATACACATCGCATGAGCATATCATATATGAAGCATACACATTGCATATCATATAGGAAACATACGCATTGCATTATCATCATATAAACAGTTTATCATAAACATTCTTCATAAAAAGGTACATCCATGTCATTGCATTTCACTGCATCTCATGGCATTATATCGATTACTGATAAACATTCATTTGCATTTCACAACCATTTCATATTACCATCTAAATCATCACATAGCATCTACAAAAGCATTCCATAATCATTTTTGCATAATCATAAGCAATAGGTATATAAGCATTTAATTAATTAGGCATACATACTTGCATAACATAAATAACATCATATCATCACATTACATTCACATTACACATCAACATATCACTTTGCATTAACATGTCATTTCATCACATACATCATCATTTAGGATAATAACATTTGTTATTCTAAGCATCTCATAAAACCATTTCATTTGCATCATATCACGACCATTGCATCATATCATTGTCATAGTACAAAGAATAAATTGGATCACTATACACATATATGTCAATCAGTACAAAATGCCCATCAGGCTATCAAAAATGAGCCCATAAGGTACAAAAAGTGTAATATCTCAATCAAGCCTAATATTTGTGAATGTTGCCCTCACCCCTATCACCATGACCCTCTAGTGGTCTTTGGCTGGCCCACTCTAAGTACTCAGGGACCCAATCTGCTCTAGGTATGGTGTCATGGTAAGCCTGACGGTAGTATTCTATCTCTCGGATAACATCCCTATAAGATCATACTGGCATTGTACCCTAGGAGGAGGAGGCTATCATACTCTCAATTTGCTGCCTGTGGCCTAGCTCTGTGGCTGCCTATAGCTCTACAGCCTGTCTTTGCTACATAGCTTGATCCCTCTTTGCTCTAACCTACTCTCTCTCATCCCTCGCTTGGTCTCTCTCCACTTTCAATGACTGAACCTAGGCCTATAGCTATGCAATCAGTGCATCCCAACCATCTTCCTATCCTTGTGGCTGTACTTGTGGCTGCGCATGAACCTGGTCCTCACCCTTGGCTCGTGGTGGTGGGACTGTCGGATCCTGCTGCTGATCTTGCATGTGGACATCCCCATGACCTGGTGGGACTGGGGGAACCAATGGTGGATCTTGTTGAATCTTGACCCTCGGTCCTCTCCCTCATCCTCATCCTCTCGCTCTGCCTCTAACCCTGAGTACCTTTCGATCCTCGCCTGAAATGGTCAATCGAAGAAGAGGTCTGAACTAGTCTTTATAAGCCTGTGTGGTCCCTAGATCTGCCAAACCTTGATCATAAGCCCACAGTCAGGCTACAAACTGCCTAAAGCTATCAACTGCCTCAGAGGTAGGAATATCGTGCCCCCATGACACCTGTGTCATGTTGCGTACAAAGATAGCTACATAGTCATCATTAGGCCGATCCTATGGCTCTCTGAACTAACTCTGCACACACTCAGGCAAGTACCTCTCAATCATCGTGTTCTCCCGCCCCTGCATATATCGATCTTGGTGGCAGTAAAAGAGTTGAGAAACATCATCAATCCATCTGAGCCGGCCAAGGTATGAACACCAAGTAAAGACAAGCATCTCGTCTAGGCCCTGCCTCTAGTAGGGGATCCCATGCTTTCCAGTGTGTGTAAAGGACACACTGCCTTTGTATAGTGCCATGAGGGCATCCTCTACCCCCATTGAAACTGGAATGACCTGTGGACATAGCACATAAATGTGCTCCCATGCACAGACATGAAGAAGTGTCACTCTAGCCCCTAGCGCTCTGCCATCCACATATACATACTCATGGAGGTCCATGTAAAGTGAAGCCAGAAGGGCAAGTCCCTACGCAAACTGAACTGGCCTGTCTCGTACCATCTGCTCCAAGCAGTAACCCCAGCTAGGACTAAAATATCGCCCTCATCGGTCTGCGGCAACCAAACCCAAAATGATCGCTGCAACTGCCCAGCGGAAGGGAGGTGCTATAACCCTGTACTGCTCGAGCTCAATCTATCCCTCGTAGTAGATAATGTCCCGTGTGGCAAGGACTCTAATGCAGGACTCGTGTCCCTCCTCCATATCATAGATCACCCATCAACCATGAATCGACAATCGTAGAATGCACCAAACGTCCTCCAAGGTGACAGTCACCTCACCAGTGGGAAGATGAAATGACGATGTCTCACTGTGCCACCTCTCAGCCAGCACTGACAACATCCCTAGGTGGGTGTGCATGAGCACAACATATACAATATGCCACAATCATGTAACTCCCAATCGGTCCTGGTCTCTATCGCTCGAGTCTCATAGGACGCTCACCAAATCTCACGACTGGTGCTCCCGAGAGTAGAGCTCCCTCGGCCCATCCTGTATCAAGGAAAGTCATTGCGTTAAAATTTTTGAAAAATTCTTGGTCAAACATTCCAAGCTCATCTCCAGCGGCGCAATTTGTGAAGGTGTCGTAGTTTGATTTTACTCAAACTTTGACACTTGAGCCCAAAAAGATCAAAAGTTCATTGTTGTGGTGCACTTTATCCTCCAGCATCATAGTTTGCATGAAAAGGGTGCTGCTGTGGCGCACCTTTCCCAAACCAACCTGTCGAGCCTGAGCCCAATGTCAAATTTTTTCAACTCCTAATTGCACCGCTACGACACTAAATAGCACCGCTGCAGCACAAAATAGCCTAGCGCGGTGCAATTTAAATGCCGAGTGGCGCTATATAGCACCACTGGAGGTGAGTTCACCTTTTGAAGTAGTAATTAATGCATTAAATGAAAACACAAAGCTTCAGTAAAAATTAGGGTCAGAGCTCAAATCTCAAGTTTGCTAGTGGAGGTGTGTGAAAATGACTTGAAAGTGACCCTTCGGGCCCCTTTTAAGCCTAAAAATTAGGGTCTTTTTAACCCTAAATGTCTGTCCTACTAGGGTTTTCGACCCCCGAACCTATTTTTGTCTGTTTGAGGCTTTTTTTTCATTTTATTGCGTTTAGACACGTTTTTAGCCTCTCGGACCCCTTTAGGACTTGTCGGGTACTTTGTCACCTTTTTTTGCAAGATCACCCAAAAAATTAAAATTTTTGTCCGATCTCTTGAGGGGGCATTATAATGGCATGTTTTCTCTCACCATGTAGTAGTGGGGCAATTTTTAAAATATCAAAAAAATTCGGCTTTGATCAAGATCGGTTATTCTTTGAACCAACGCAACAAGTGCATTGCTTCAAAGAGGGGAAAAATGTAGACACGTAAAATATACATCATGCATCTAATCCTGACTTACTAACATCATTTCTTCCTGAATCATCCCTCGGTCTAACCATTTAATAAAATTCCCCTATTTGATTAAATTCATCAATTTTCATCCATTAATTGAATAAATCATTTTATCTGATTAAGTCAATTCCTTCTGTTAATTAAATCAATCCATCTTATCTAATTATCCCTATTTAATTAAATAATCAATTTATTTGATTAAATCTGTAAATTCTGTCCATTAAATTAAATAAATTAAAACCTTATTTGATTTAATCTAACACCATCCCTTTTAATTAAATAAATCAAAATCTTTATTTAATAAGCCTCTTATCATATTCCCCTCTTATTTGATTTAAATAAACCCATAAATCTAAGTCAAATAAGTCACATCATCTAATCTCCTGTTAAATTAATTAACCCTTGATTAATTTAATCTCATCTCATGTCACATCCTCTAGATAATGCAAGTTGCATGAAAATAGATTTAATTCATTTATTAAATCTCTATTTTCTCACAAGACATCTTTTGGAATATTCCTCAATTTGAATTCAAAAATTCCAAGTCAACATGTACATCCAACAAGGCATTTAAAACCTCTTACATGTCCTTTCCTTGAGCCAAGTAGCATTTATTGCATTTTCCCTTCCCTCTTGCATGTCATTTCAACAAATTTGAATTTCAAATATTGGCATTTATTGGTACAAACCCCAAATGTTGCACATCCATCATCCATTCATAGCTTGACAAGTGGCTCATATCATTGGATGAATGTTAGTCCCACATTGCTCAAATTTGGGCATTCATCCATCTTGAAATCCTATATAAATAAAATGCTCATATCCTCATTTGATCATCCACAATCCAAGCAAAGTTACTATGCTCAAATATCTCTTGAATTTTATCCATTATCATTGGAGTCATAGCTAGGTTTTGCAGATTTTTGCTTGGAGTCCTCATCTTTCATCAAAGTGGATCAAGATCATCTTCAACATATCAAAATTTCATCATAGGAATTGGGAAAAGGCCAATTTTCACATCAAATTGGCACCAATTCCCCCATGGGATCACGAGTTTGCATATTTAAATTAGGGTTCAAGCTATTTCACTGTTTTTATTTGGTTCTTCATTATTTTCTTTCCTATTTTGAGTTTGTAAATGGATTTCATGGGGAGTCCTTGTTTAGCTTGCAATTCCTTGTTGCTTGTTTTACTCATGTTGTTTCTTGGTACTGGGAAGGGTTCACACAGGTGTATTAAAACATTATAAAAGTATAAATTTTTTGAGTTCTATTAAGAATTGAATGATAAATGACGATGAATGGGAAAATCTAAGGCACTTTAATATTTTCAACTAAAAAGTTAGAGTTCAATTAGGATTAGTGTTCACTTAGGGTTAGTTTAGGGTTCAATTAATGTTCAATTTAGGTTAGGATTGAGGATGAGGTTGGGGTTTAATTAAGGTTATGAATTCAATAAGAGTTCAAATAGGGTCAAGGATAAGGTTAGGGTTGGGGTTAAGGTTCAATTAGGATAAGAATTAGTGTTAGGGTTAGGATTAGAGTTCAACTATAGTTCAAATTTAGGGTTATGGTACAATTAGGACTACTGTTCAATAAATGTTCAATTAGGGTTAATACTTAATTAAGGTTAGTTTTAAAGTTCAATTAGGGTTTGGGTTAGGTTTAGGATTATGAATCATTAGAGTTTGGGATTGGGGTTTAGTTAGAGTTGAGTTTAGGGTTCCAGTTAGAGTTAGGAGTTGGGGTTAGGGTTGAGTGTTAGGGATTGGGGTGAAAATTCAATTATGCTTAGTGGTCAGTACCATTAGATTTAATTCCAATTAGGAGTGAGGTTAGGTAAATAGGTTTAGGAGTTCTTTTAGGTTAGGATTAAGATACAATAGAAGTTTTGTGTGTTTTAATTATGATATCTAAATTCAGTATAATTTTGAAAATGAAATGATTTGAACTGAAAAAAAATAGAAAAGTTGATTTTATATAGATCTTGTTGTTATTTATTCTAAAATTCTAGTGTAAATTTTACAAATTAATATAAAATGAAATATTTAATTTAATTTAATTTAATTATTAGATAATTGGTAAAAACTAAAATAGATAATAAATATTTTATGGATTTTAAAATTGAATTTAATTTATATTTTATTTGTAATGTCAAATATTAAAATTTTTAGATTAAATACTTAATTGATTTTAAAAAGAATGTATTTATAATTAATGATTGATTTATAAACTAATATTAAGACATTAATAAATATAACCCGCGGCATAATGTTCACTTAGGGTTTCTTTCTTGGGAGAAGTTTATTGAATGGTAAGTGTATTTTATAAAAGTAATATGTCAAGAATTAATTTTAGATAATACTACATGTGATTTTTCAAATGGTATTAAATTATGGGTCAGGTATTAATGGATTTCCTTCCTTCTTTTGCATTGTAAGCTACCATAATATATGTCCTTAAAATCCTATTCATATTTTGAGCTTTTCTAAACTATACAACACGACATCCAAGAAAAAAAATTGTTATGCATTTTTTCCAAGCACAAATCCTTAGAATTCTTAATGTGTTACCTAGGTTAATTCTTTATTGCAATAAATAAATACACACTAATATATATATTATGGATTTGAGGGAAAATATTAAAATATTTATATATATAGAAAAATTTAAATGCAAGGGATTCAAGTACATACCTTTGCTTTTGTTAATGTTGATGAAGATATAAATCTTGATGAAGTGCCAAATTTGATGACATGATATAAAAAACTAGAATATCTTTGCTCTATGTGGCACTTGAAATTTTGTACAAAACTATAACTAACTCTATGTCAAATTTGTGACTTTGGACCTATTTTGCATCAATAAATATGAGCTTTGACACATGCCTCCTAATCTAGCATACAATATGTGCTTAAATGCTCAAAATAGTTGGGAGTAGTGTTGAGATTGATGGATCTTTGGGAAGTTCCAATGCTTCTGTATCTCTCTATGAATGGTAGAGATGGAATATAGAATGAGAGGAAAAGGGATAAAATAGATAGAGATATAGAGAGAGAGATAGGAGAAATAAATATATGAAGTAGAGGAGATGGGGGGATATATATATATATATATATAGAGAGAGATAAGTAGAAAGACAAATAGAGATGGAAGTGCTGCAGATAGAAATGAGGGAATGAGAGAGAAAGAGAGAGGGAGAGATAGATAAATGGAAGATAAAGGCATGAATGTAAGTATATGGGAATAAAGGGTTCAATGGTTGAGATATGAAGATAGATATAGAGAGTGGGGAGGGATGAGAGATGGGAGGATGTGGAGATGGAGGAGAAAGGAGAGATATGAGGAGGGAGATGGGGAAGGGGAGATGTAGCAGAGAGGGAGAGGGAGGCTAATTTTTTGGTTTCAACTCTAAAAGTATTCAATAAATAATAATATAAATATTATGAAATTATATAATTTGTATTTTAGAATTACACACTATATTTTATTTTGAAAATGTAATTTTTTAACCATTTTCCTGTATATTTAGTATTAAATTTTACATCTTTTTAACAATTCAATATATATTACAAATAAAATATAGTTAATAATTTAATTAACTAGTATACCTATATTAGTAATAATATATATGTAAAACAAGCCGAGAGTTATCTTTATCAAGATGCCTATTGACTTGAAAAATGCTTGTTTTCATGAATATGAATTTGAAATCGATTTGATTCACTATTGCTTGTGTCATTGTTTATCTCAATTCCAATATATAAGGGTACACATTCAAATTTGAAATCATACCAACTTGTCTATAACAACAATCAACCAAGAACAATAAATTTAAAAGCATAAATGTTCATCAATCATTAGATTTAGTATTGACAGCATCAAAGAAGTATATCATGACAAAATGACATTAACTAACTTAGATATATCCACTATTTTTTTTTTCAAATGTTTGAATACATTGTTAACATTATATACATACAAGCATTTGAATGTTATGAAACCTATAGCTTTGCAATTGAGTCTAATAAAGCTTTTCTCTCAGATGAATAATCAAATTTTGTTGTTTTTATGACTGTGCATTTATTCCTTTGTTCATCATTATAAGTCTCTTTTTTCACTTGAAGTTTAAATATGTATCTGTTGAAAAGGAACTTTTGTATAATGTATGAAAACTTAACATGATCTTGTTTTTCATGCTTCAAAGTGTTCAATTCTTTTGTTGTAACACCCATAATTTCTTCTGCCACTTCTTCAAAAGTTGTAATCCAAGTGAATGAAGTATGGTCTTGCACTTTGCATTGAAATATATATTTATAATCACATTCAGGGAAAGTTTTATCACATCTTCCACAATACCACTAACCATTTTCATTGTGTTTGTTCTTTTCTGATTGTATATCTCCCAATTTTCAGGGCATGTTGTATAATAAAAATTTCTGTAATGAAGATAGGTGACTTATCTATCCAATAAGGTTTACCAAAGTTGGCAAGGTCTTGATCTTGTATTTGTGAGATACTAGGGTTAGGAGCAAATAGGGTTAGGGTTGGGGTTCAATTAGGGCTAGAGTTTAATTAGGGTTAGATTTCAATTAGGGCTAGAGTTTAATTAGGGTTAGGGTTCAATTAGGGTTAGGGTTAAGGTTAGGGTTTGGGCTAAATCAGGGTTAAGGTTCAAGTAGGATAAGTGTTCACTTAGGGTTATTGTTAGGCTTAAGATTGGGGTTAATAGTAGGGTTGGGATTTAGATTGCGATTAATTAAATTAAATTAGTTTATGTTTTTATTAAAGATCAAATATAGATGTAATTTTGAAAATTATATATCTATACCTTTTGATTTATGTTTTAGATCTAAGATGATCACATTATTGTTTATGCATTACCTAAAATAAAAACCAATTATATCATAATTTAAATAATAAAAAACAATACAACTAATTAATTGAATATTTTATAGAATTTAAACTAAAAAAATGATTAAAAAATGATTTTTTTTTTATTTGAAAGATTAATTTATATATTAGATTAAAAAAGGTACAAATATCTGCAAACATAGGAAAGCTTCCGCCATTGATTACCAGCAAACCCATCCCAACCACCACTACCAAAAACCACCTTGAAGATGGTCAAAATGAGACCCAACTAGCCAAAGACAGGGAGACCCCTCCATCCAGAAACCACCACCCCACCATCCAAGCCAACTACCAACCCAAAATGCTATAAGGGTTCGGCCCTGACCCTAAACATATGAATCCCCATTCACCCAAAACTCCCAAACTAGCCATTAGAGATCAAATTTATAAACTCCGGGACTGAAAAATGCCATTGGACCATAGAGATAAACTCTAAAAACTATCAGAACCAACAACAATACAAGGCATTCACATGAAATTATTTAAAACAACAAAATATTCAAAGACTTTTACCCACTTGACATCACCCACAGCCATCAGGCCGAAGAATTTCTTTAGGAATTCAATGGCCACTGCCACCACCATTTTGTGTCTGCTCAATGCCAGACTGCTCAAGTCAAGAAGGAATGGGAAAAGCTTTACGACCTCATCCGAACCTTGAATAGCTGCAAATTCACTCGATCTTGGGACGCCTCTTCCCTCCACCACAAAACTAAACACTTCATTTACCCCTCCCACCACATCCTTGCAAAACATCTTAACCAACAATAGTTTAGCCACAATCTTGAACTCATCGTTGTCTAGAAGAGATGCCAAAAACCAGGAGGAGATGTGTAGATTGTCCCTACTGAACTCCTTGTTAGCCAAATGACCAGCTCCCAGGATCATTTTGGTTGCCACCAGAACTAATGGGTCCTTGTTTAAGAGAATCTACTTCAGTCATTGGTCTTTAACTTCTCTGAAGGAGGCTTTTCTAGCCGAAGATTTCAGAGAGATTGGTGTGTCTACACAAAACTTCGCCAAGCCATCTACAAAGACTTCAATGACAGAGAGAGATTTCTTCACCATGAATACCACTGCTAGAACAAATAAATTCTGCTGCAAATGTCCACCACTAAAGTCGCCACCAACCGATATGAAATGGAATGAAATGAAAATTTTTAAAGATGTCCATGAGGCCAAAGAAGCCTATGGGACCCAAATGACTTCCCTCCACATGTGCCATGTTTAATCTGCATGAAACTACCTTCAGGGAATGATGCCTACGACATCCTCGAGCTCTGTGAAGAAAATTGCCACCTCCATCATGTGACCAACCTCCTAGTCACACCCACCTACATCTCCCATAGCCCCTTCCTTTTCGCCACCTCAACTCCTAGTTGGCTCTCCTAGCATGTCAGTGTGAGGATGAGAAAATAAAGGAGGTAGGGGGAGCCCACCCAGGCGTTGGCTATAATGCATGTACTTTTCAGTGTATTGTATTAACATACCTAGATATATTCACCAAAATCTATTATCTATTATTGATTATGTAATTTTGAATGTATAATATATTTAAAAATAAATAAAAATATATTTTTGAAAAAAAAAATAAAAAAAATAAAACAATATATTTTTTAAATTAGAAATATATTAGAAATATTTTGAATGTATTCAACTATCAAAATATGATTTTTTTTTAATATACCATTAAAATCACTACTGTAATATTAAAAGTTTATATATATTTCTCTTGTTTAATATATTAAAAAATTATGCATTATAAATATTAAAAAAATATTTTATATTATCAATATTTTATAAATAATTTATAAAATATTTTTTAAATATATTAAACAAAACATATATAAAAGTTTAATCATTGTATGTGGGCTCAAAAATAAAAAAATGTGAGGGTTATGAATTAGGTTATTTTCTGGATGGAAGGTAGGCTACTGGCGATGGCACGAGATGGGTCCTATCATTCTGACAGCTAACAGACCGTTAGAGGCAAGTAGGCCATGGATGGGTATACCATTTTGTATGTTGTGTAGCCTGCTCTTGACTTGACTAGTTGCCCTAATTTCTCTTCTTTTGCTCATTTTTAATGAATTCCCTCTGCCTTGTCAAATATTTCATTTTAAATGTTTTTCTTTGGAAGCAATGAAACATTTAAAATATATCGCACAAAAATTTCCTCGAGCCCCACCTTGTACAGTCCACATGGCAGTCACCCGTGATTTTGCAATCAACCAAAGCACCATTGTGGGATGGTAGGGAACGGCTCAGATCAAAGGACAATTGATGAACAGTCACACAAATTTGATCCACATATGGGACACGTGTCACCCACCCACAATATCGCCATCCTACAATTCCCGATCACGGAATGGCGGGCAACCATTGATCTTGAAGGCATTTTGATCGACAGTAGCATGAATTTCACTTTTCCTAAAAAAATTAAACATTCATTAAAGGAAAGGGACACATTAGGTGGATGGAAAATGACATTTTTAAATTGTTCAGCATAGGGCCAACCAGGACTTAGGAAAATAAAACCCGTGGAGGAAATAAAATATTAAGACCAAAGGGACCAAGCCTAAACAGAACAATGGAGCATAAGATTTTTTTAAAACCCTTCAAAAAAAGTAATGACGAAATAGATCTCGACCAAGGAATTAGGTAAACACAAGGGTTTAAGATGAAGACAAAGCTAAAACCCCAGCCCTAAGAAATTTTCCAACACCATGAAAGACTAGTGACATAAGGCAGGGCATGAGTGAAACATTAGGAACAAAATTTGAAGTTCCATCAGTACAAGCATTGGATAATTTGATATTAATAGTTTTTCCTATCACAAATATAAAAGGTGAGCATAATAAATAACATGTATTTTCCCATTAAATGTGAAGGATTTTCAAAAAGTTTTAGTGTTCAACTATTGGTCCATTTTTCTTCAATATAAGTTGTATTTTAAATCATTATGTGTTGTTTTTATAACAACAAATAGATTTTTTGTGTTGAACTATTAGTCCATATGTGTTGAATATAAAAGGTAGAGATATCAAATATTTATGGTTATCAATAAGCATTTGGTCCACTTAGGTTGTATATTAATTTAAATTTAAATAAAAATATCATATTCTACAATCAACAAATGATATTTTTTTGGTTCAACTATTGGGGGTTCCATGATTAAGTTTTGGCTGAACCTTTAAAAAGTAAAATTTTATACACTTATCAAAGATCTGCCAATGTGGTGAGTTGTATGATGAGTTGCGCCTCCAAACCTTAGTTATAGATAAATAATAGACTAGTCTACATTTCAAAAAAAAGAAGAAGGTTCTATGATATTCCAGTTAATTGGTACATGCTGAGAAAGTTAGCCTGCATGACTACTGGGCCCTCTCCCCTAAAGGAATAAGGGGACATCACTAGGTCGACGACAAACAATGACATAATTTGTTTTAATGAGGGAAGACGGGACCAACAAAAGACTTAGGAAAAATAAAGTCAGGTGAAGGAAATAAAACAATAAAACAAAAGGGGGCCCAGCCTAGATGTACGAAGCGATGGGGCTTAAGTCATTTTAAAGCCTTCCCAAAAAATAACGGCCAAATAAATCCCATCCAAGGTGTAAGATTAACACTAGGGTTTTACATGAAGATGAAGGTAAAACCCCATCCTTAGGCTTTGCCCAAACACCATAGATGACTAGAGACACAAGGGAGGATAAAATAGAACACAAAGAACAAAACTTTGAAGTTCCATCACTACCCATAACCCTAAACCCTAAACCATTAACCATTAACCCTTAAACCCCAAACCCTTAA